>CAJUYG010001407.1:0-27849 GCA_910591675.1 Galerucella calmariensis
GGTAAACTTGGATATACAAAATACATATTTTGAATATTCAAATGTCAGTATATTCCTCAAATGTCAATAAATTTACTTTCCGCACTAGTGCGGAAAAGTTGTATAAAAATGGGCCCTTTTCAGTTGTATAAGGATTATATTAATTGTTTTATAGACCGTTATAAAAATTTGAGTATCCTATAAAACATCTTGTAGCTGTTTATACAAACCTTATAGAATTTAAATTGCTAATTGGGACATGATAATCTTTTAGGTTTACCATGTTTTTTAATAACTTTGCATTAAAAACGCGGAATAATTTATTTTGCAAATAATAAAATACATCCAATTACTAAATTATGAAATTAACATCATATTAATGTTATAAACGAACAAATTTAATTTTTACTCATACTAATGCTTCGACATATCCAACTTATTTTAGTAACAATTTTCAATATTGCCAAATTTAAAGGTACTTTACTCTTGAGTAAAACTCATATTTTTTGACAAACCTCCTATATGCGACTGAAAATTTGATATTTGATTACTCTATTATGGGTTTCAAATGATGCAGAAATTTTTATGAGAAAAGCCATTTTTTCTAAAATTAATAATAAAAAAGTTTTCCATATGATTCCAGCTTAGGGGGACATTTTGTATATATTAATATATTATATTGAATTGATTGATATTATCCCGCATTACTTACTTATTTTTTCTCATGTCTTCAATGTTTGTTAATTTGTTCTTAAAGAGAGTCAAGGTTTTGTTTCAAACTTCCGCGTGGAATGGTCCGAATTAGTCCGAGTGCTGGTGAATTTGTTGCCAACATTATGAATATAACTGAATAAATAATTATTTGGAAATGTATAATATTCTATAATCCATACTAAAATATTGCACACGATTCACTTAATCAGGGAATTAAACTCAAACATTGAACAATATTACGCTCTTCCATTTTTTTTATTTTCATTTTATTTCAAATAAATTTTCAAATCCTTTTATAAATAAAAAAAACATACATGGTACAGGAAGCTGCGAACTTTAGTTGAATTAACCGTTATACAAGAATACAAGCTTCTTTATCTTTACACAGTAGATTCTTCAATTGCAACTAAATTTTCAATAAAACTAGTAATGTTTCTTCGACTGAATAACAGAACATTCGGCCTGCCGTTTATACCCCTTCGCTTTGAATTTCAATTGACAAATTCCTATCCTTTCAAAATTTCGCTACTTGTTTCTTTTAAAAAGTAACAAAACCCCTACTGACTTCTACCTAATCCCGAGAATAATCCTTTCAACTCAATCCTATTTTGATAACAATAACATTTTATTTGCGGTAAAATGTTCAAAAACCCAAAAACTTGTAATTTGCATACTTTACGGGATTTATCTGCATGCCGTCAAAAGCTGACTTCTGTGTCTCTAAGGGATGTTTCAACCCTTTCAACGGAGCGGTCAGTTTGGTCACTCCCCAATAATTGTGCAGATACAGTTGACTGCAGTGTTAATTGTTCTAAAGCCGAAGTAAGTCTCCCTGGGGACCATGATACTCGTCGTAAATTTGTCAAAGTATTATTTACGAGGTTGTGTGAGGATTTTATGTTATTTGCCGGTAAAATCATAATTTTTTCTCATTCACTAAAGGATGAGTATTCAGAATACTTGTATTTTGAAAATTGAATGCTTTTGATTTTGGTCTTTAGATAATTCAGTTACATTTCATCCAAATTTCAATCTTTTTTTGATGTTTTCATGAATATTGGTGTACAGAGTGAATCAAGACCAACGGAACGGAAGTTTATAGTGAAATTTAAATACACACAACCGCAAAATCTAGGGATATTGCCTTATATTGTAAAATTTTCGGCAAATTAATTTTCTTATTGTTTTATTGTGAATAGTATGATATACAATTTCTGTTAATAACCCAGTGTAGTAGTTACTCTGTGTAAAAATTACATTATACTACATTTATTTATACAAAAAAGTAAAATAATAATATTCCATAATTAAAAAAAATGAAATTATTGCGCTCAATTTACAAAAAAAAAACACTTGTATTAGTAATTCGTAGGTCCTCCTCGAGCATTCAGAACAGCGCGACATCTACGTGGCATACTAAAAATTAAGTTGTCTATGTCTGCTTGAGGAATAGCATTCCAGGCGTCCGTGAGAGCTAAAAATAGAGTTTGTGGATTATTTCGAGGTCTCCCCATATGTAGTACTTCTCGCTGGAGCATATCCCATACATGTTCTATGGGCCATTGCAAACCTTCAATACCTTGCTCATCTAAGAAGTCCATTGCGATTTTGGAAGAATGCGGACGAGCATTATTGTGCATAAACAAAAAGCCAGGACCTACAGCTGCTGCATATGGAATGACAATAGTTTGTAGGATGGTATCACGGTACGACATACCCGTCATAAAACCGTCCAGTAAAATGAGATCAGTTCTTCCGCCAACGCTAATACCTCCCCAAACCATGATTGTACCGCCTTGGTAAGAATGAACTTCCTGGGCAAAGGCTAAACTGTTTATACGGCCTGGCTGTCTCCAAACACGTACTCGTCTCAAATCTGATAAACTCCAAATCGAGATTTATCACTGAAAAACGTGCCCAATTGGCGTTTATCCATAAAATGTGTTCCTGTGCCCACACTAAGCGAGCTCCTCGATTTCCTCGCGTTAGTGTAGGAACTCTCAAAGAGCGCCCGGCACGTAGGTTGCTCTCATGCAATCTACGAAGCACTGTATCAGCCGACACTTCTACTTGGTGAACCTCTTGGAGTCTAATTTGAAGCTCAGGAGCAGTAACATTTCGATTTCTTCTAGCAGTCAACTGCAAAAAACGGTCTTGTCTCGGGGTAGTGATTCGACCACGACCTCTATGTCTTTCCGCTTCACGATATCGGCGATGTAACCGTGAAATAACGCTTTGAGTTGTACCAATTTGTCTAGCAACGTCTACTTGGCACATCCCAGCTTCAAGCAGACCTATAGCCCGCATCATTTCATCGCGGGTTAAATGCCTTCTTTCCATAATTGCTAACACTATAATATACGACTTTCCCAGACTGCAAACTCCACTGACAACAACAATTAGTAAATAGAAATCCGTGATCAATACTAACAAAGCAACTGCTCATTAGACATAACATACTACAAAAAAACACTGAAAAATATAGTGATAACGAAAAATATCAGAAAAAAAGTGAAAAATAATATACAGTACACAGTGGCGTGCTTTTATTTCTATTTCGAGGTACAACAATTGTTTTTTCTTACATTTTTTCCGACTTAAGCTACAATATTCCTAGATTTTGCGGTTGTGTGTAGTATTATACAGAAAATAATTAAGTTTTTGCTAAAAGAATAATCTAAATTTCCACATAGTGAAGAAGCTTATTGTATTAGCCGTTTTCGATGCTCACAGTGGGCCATCAGATCCTGTCTGCACATGGTGTAGCCTCATTCTATTAAACAAAGTTAATTTAATATTATCCAGTGACGGCCGCTACATTTCTACCGAAGACGGGCGGGAGACGGGGGTCCTGCCTACACGGCCCCAAACGTAATTGGTCGGCATGTACATATCAAAGAGAAAATATATTCTCCTCGGCCCTAGCATGAAACCCGGCCACATCGAGCGGTCGGTCGATGGGTAAAAAATAATATAAATTGCGTAGAAGTCGAATGAGAAAGGATTTTTTTTATTTCTTGTGCTTAATCGAAAACATGGCTAGGTCCGAAGAATGGTTGTCTGGTTTACTCTATCACTAATGACCCTGGATCAATGAATATTAAAAAATATTAAGTAAATGGATACGTTAATTATACAGTACGAATAATATAAAACTATGGTATCATTTGGGAAGCTTTAAAGTAGTTCAAATATTTCGACACTAATAAAATACTGCTCAATGTTTGAACTGATTTATCAAATATTAAGAAATTTTCCTTATAACAATTTGACCAATTTGTAATCGTCGAGGTTCATGAACCACATATTTTTTACGAAATTTAGCAACATTTTGGAGTACATTACCAGCAACAGCAATAAAAAATTGATTTTGAAAGGTAGCTCACCCGAGATGAATCCACTTAAAAATACTTGGGACTATGAGATAATAAGAGCAAGAGGACCTGATCCACATAGCTCCGTACCGCATCTAATAGCCATTAAAGCCATTTTGTAAGAATAACGATGCAATGCATGCATGGGTACTAATTTCCAGCATTGACAAAAGGCAATAAGGACCAAATCCAACACATGATTAACTTTGATAGTGCGTCATTTATGGTATCTGTGACCGGTGAAATATAATTATCATAAAGTTCTCGACAAATCACAGGACAAACAAAATGAATCCTCCAAGTTTGGCAATTACTTTAGGAAAAAGTCTAAATATTGAAAATCTACTTAATATTTCAAACTTTGAGCCGTGTATTTGATTAATAACCTAGATAGTTCATTTTACAAAAGAATATTTCTCGAGATGTCTTAGTTTAAATGAATGATTTATGCCCGTATTCGCCGTTTTCTCTTTTAAGCCCGATTAAAACTCAAGCCTAGCTCCAATTTTTGTACCGCAGATCAATAAGTGTGGCTCAGATAAGTATTTTTTAGGAGATTTGAATATCAACTGTCAAAGTATGTGTAAACTGTAACTGAGAACCGAATGGTTGATTTTATTTAGTATTTACGATTATTACTAAAGTTGTCAAGGCCTCTACCTATATTCATATTTATAAAGAAACGAGTAGAAAAGTCAGAGGGCCTCTGCAGAGAAAAAGGAAGATACTTGGTAGCAGATCATGGATGACTTCAATGCTATTTCATCTGCTGGTATATTATTTTAGTTTTCGAGAGTCTTGTTTGTGAAATTGTATTGAAATGAAAACTGGTGTTATAATAATGTCTCGCTTCCACTAATTATTTGAGTGGGTTGAGCGAATTATTCCACTTTATTGGACTCAAAATTGATTGTAGTTGAGGAAAGAGTATCAAAAATGTATCATAGCTTGATTTAAGCCTCTTCTTTTTCGAATCAATACTATCTTAGCCTCTAGTGGAAGTGGAAGTGAATTTGGAAAATGCAGAGAATAAATAAAGACTATATTAATTAACATATCAGAAAATGCCGTCCTATTCAATAAATAAATATAAAATAGAATTTTTATTTTCCCGTTTTTTAACATGATATAAATAAATTAGTATTATAATTTTCAATTAGGAACACCAATAGTCATTATAGTGCATATTCAATGACGTTTTGTCGGTAATGTAGTTTTTTTTATCTAATGACTTTAACTGTTATATTTCCAATTTTAAGATATGCATTTTATGTTCACCGTTAAGTAATATAATGGATTTCAAATGGGTAAGATAATAAATATAATCATTTGATGAAGCTTGCTTGATTTAAAACACCATAATAATGATGGTTCTATTTCAATTTATTCATTCAAATGAAAAAGTTTGTGTTATCGTTTTTTAAATTATTTCGAAATAATGTAATTTTACTATTTAAGTAGAAACATTGCTATTTCTCTGGTCATAGAGAGAAATATATTTGTCATTAATAGAACTCCTGTAACTTTGTCCTAAGAAGAAACAAAGCAGTGCAATATATCATAGTTAATAGAAATCTCATATGCATGTAAAACGCTCCATGATTTTGAAAATAATTTTATCTACAACTGTCATGTAACGGGTACGATTTGAAACTATTTTAAGTGTCATAATGACGTATATTACCGCACTAGTGGGATAATAAGAATCTAGACAATTATTAATACCAAAATTAAATATTTAAAATAACTATAAACAAACCCCACAAATATAATCATAATTATTTTTATGCGATTTATAATGTTTTTGACTCACGAATTAAACATGAAACTATATCTACTTTCTATTCCTTATATCATAAAACATAAAGTTTAATCAATATTTCCGTCATTCGTATAAGATCTCTAAAGCATCGTACTACTGCACACCCTATTTCGGCGACTATGTTATCCCCGGGGTTGTTATGTATGTGCATTTCAACTCAACAAAATCATTCACAATGGTTGCCGGCCCTTCCGCTTGCCTGATTTCCCGGTCCCCGTCCTTACGGTCTGCCAGCCAGGCTATTTTCAAATCAGGGGGGCTGCTCTCACCCTACTCATACTGCCAATCTAGGGGAACATGCTTCACTGAACTATTTTTACACAACAACGACGCAATCTAAAATGGCGGTATGACGTTATGAACAAAGACGTTTTTTGTCCTCGACGGCAATTTCATTTTATCCGATTCAAGAACGTACTCAGAGGGTGTTTCGGGGGATCGTGTCGTACTGAAAATTGGTATAAGGGATTGTGAAAAATCCCTAATATTACTTGAGTTATTTGGTTTGTTTTTATTGGGAATTAGGCCAAAGTGTTTCTTGAATATTTCCAACGTTTCGGTAGCCTTCCAACTGTCGTTATCAGAAATTATTCTATTTTTCCATTTTTTACCTAACTGATACTTCTAAAAAATTCTACAACTAGACAATAAAGTTGAAATACAGTTATTTTGAAATAATTGTACTTCTCCGCCTGCGTTTTAGTTTATAACATCATATTTTCCGTAGGCCAAACACTACTTTAAAGCACGCAAGCTATTGCATTTCGTAATAACTTTTATAAACTTATTAGTTTGTAGAAAATATTGTTCCTAACACATGCGGAAAGTGCCTTCTCACTCAAACGACTGTTCGACTGCCACTGTGGTCGCGTCCGCTCTATTTGAGAAAATAACTTTTGATTTATTTAAAATATTTCAAGCTGCAGAAAATTTAGTGGGACGTTAGAGGAAGCTGGTTTCTAGGTATGTATCAACATTAACTTTAGAATATTTGTTGTAGATAAACTGAGTAATTAACAAAGTGACAGACAAATTGTTTATCATTTGCTGTTTTTATTGTAGTTCCAAATTCAATTCGTCAAGGTAAGATGTCAGGTCAGTTAAAAATGCTCTCCAATTCAGTAAAGTTGTATTTTACTTGACAAGTAAATATGATAAGTTGTAAGATCCCCTGAATATATAAGTAAAATATATATTATTTTCATTTGTGTATGTAATAGAAGATGGTATTGACGAAATTAACACTATCTGATATTATGAAAAGTTTTAGTACATAATATGGACGTAAAATTTCGAAAACGATACCTACTTATTTATGTCTTAGCTCTCAAGCGACATGGCGGATGGAAATCTGCTACTATTGCGGAAAGTTATGTAGCAGAGATCGTCAACAATAAAAAGGAAGTTGCAAATAAAATTTTACACAATGTAACACGAAGCCAGAAGTCTACTGCAGTAGGTACTTCAAAAGTAACAGGAAACTTTATTAGAGATGGATAAATTATGGAACATTTTTTGTAAAGGTCGACGAAAAAACAATTTTTAGCTTTAAATGTGTTGAAAAGCATCTTCTTCTACAACTTTTATACAAAATAAAAGTTGTTTTATAGCTTTACCAGTAATATCGTCCATTGTTTTAAATCCTCAACTTAATACTCCACAAAATTAAATTTAAAGTGAACCAAGTCACGTATACCCACCGATTAATCACCATCTTTTCCATTCTATTTATATTATGATAATATTTTCGAAAGATTTAAGTTTGTATCCGTCTAAAAATGTTGCAGTCCGCAAATAATATGGGCGCTTTATATACTTTTCACATTAATCTTCATTCATATCTGACAGATTGATAATTTAATGTAATTTCAGGTTAATACTTCCCATCCCTTAGTCGGTCGCATCTGGTTGCAAATTCCTAATTTAAAATGAATAAGGACAGACTTCGTTAAATTGAGATATAACTCAATAATGTTACGCGATGAAGAAAAAAGTCGTGTTTTCTTAAACCCTCTTGGATGTTTATTTCAAATGAAAATGTTCGAACAATTCTTAGTTTATTTAATATTAAGCAAAGTACCAAGGGAGAAGTTATGGAAAGTACTAGAAGGAAGGGGAGTAAATTACAAAATAATAGACAGAATCAAAAACATTTACAAAAATAATAGAAATTGTGTAATATACAAAAATAAAACATCAGAACCATTTTCAATACAAGAAGGATTAAGGCAAGAAGTCCATTATTATTCACAATTTTTATTGATAAAATAATTAAAAATGGCAAAACTACACGTTGGATACAGACATTTAGGAAGAGTGGATATATCAGAAGCAGCTTTTGCAGATGATTTAATAATTATGGCTGGGAAAGAGAAGGATTTACAAAAGAATATGGAAATATGGAGCACGGTATCTGAAGAATTTGGAATGACAGTTAACCAAAGTAAAACCAAAGTTATGGTTATTGGACCAAAACAAAAACATTTAAATATACAGTTAGATGGAATAAAAATTGAGCAAGTTAGAAGATATAAATAGTTGGGAGTAGAAATAGAAGAAAAAGGAACACAGAAAGTCGAGTACAAAAAACGATGAGACTTTATCACACGATGAATTCGACATTTATAAATAAAAAAGAAATTTTTAAGAAAACGAAGTTAAATGTATTTAAAACAATTTACCGGCCAATATTAACATTCGGATGTGAATCCTGGGTATTAACAAAGAGACAAAAGAGTCGAATACAAGCAGTTGAGATGAAGTATCTTAGGCGAGTTAAAGAAGTCACAAAGAAAGATAAAATAAGAAATACGAAAATAAGAGAAGACCTTGAAATAGAATCAACACTTAAATTTATTGAAAAGAGACAATTAAGCTGGTGGGGACATTTACAAAGAATGAACGAAACAAGACCAGTTAAAAAAGTATGGCAATCAAAAATACAAAAAAGAACGAAAAAGGGAAGACCAAAACAAACATGGGATGGTGTTATGGTAGGCATACTGCGAGAAAAAGGTAAAACATGGACAGAAGCAAAAACAATGGCAAAAGATAAAAAACAATGGGCTAAATTTGTACATGAAAAAAATTCTATCTGGACCGGAGCAACGATGAAAAAATGGATATATATGTCTTAAGCATAATGCGATGTACCTAGTTGGAATAAGTATAATTGTAAAAGTATACCCTACAACCTACACCATATACTATGGTAATTGGGTTTTTGATAATATATATTTGATAATATATAATATTAAGCAGATTGAAGACTTGTTTGCGATGAAAGTATCCTATAGTTTCCTTTTCCTGTCAGTTACAAGCATTTTCTTCACATACAATTGAGTACACTTCAACTATAACCAATAGTTTTTCAAAAATATAAGTAGAAATCGGTTTAGCTCGCTATCAGTGGCGGAAATTAGTGTTAAAAAGAAATAAAATGGATGCAAAAACAGGTTGGTCGATTTGAAAACAATTTAACTTTAAAAGTTAACAAGAAGTGAAAAAATTGACCTATATTTTGAGAATGACGAATTTAATTTGAAAAAGCAAGGAGGTAACGATTACAAGGATGTAAAAATTGCTGCTGTAATGCCGAAGATAAGTTTTTCCCAATAGAATTTTGTTAGTATCGGTTCTTTCAAGCAGCAAGTTTGTTTAGAGAACATTCCCAGCGAAGCATTCTCTCCTAAACTTTTTTTGGCTAATACAAGAAAAATTTCCACTGTGGTACTTAATAAAACTGATTGACTGAGTTAGTAAAATCAGCTTCTCTATCATCTCTGTACTGAAACTAAAATATAGCTATAAATGAAATCAGCTACTGCTAAAACAGAGGAGAAAATACTTGTGTTTGTCGTGATTTCGCTATATGTATTCTGAATCATTAAGTGACTCCACCAGAGAAAAGAGCTGTGGACTTGTTACCAGAAATATCAAAAAAAGATAGATCTGAGTTACCAAAATGAGAATGAAGCAATGGCTCTACCAACGCCGTAAAGAAATGAACGTACACCAAGTCTATCCTCAGCAAATAAGCCTCAGAGAGAATATTTTTCTCCCACGGATATTTGTCCTCTGCCTGAATACAAAACCAGAGAAACTAAGGTGAATGTTAGTGCTTTTAAAGCATCAATAATTACCTTAACTCCTCACAAAGAAGAATTACAAGATAGTTTAGAAAGAAGAAAAGGAAAAAAATACCTAAAGGAAACATCAGTGAAGAGTTAGAACCAAAAGAAAAACATTCAAAGAAGCTGGTAAGAAAGTCTACTGCAATTGTACGAAAACAGAAATCAGAAGTTTTAAAACAGGACCAACCTTCCACTTCGGAGTTAGAGCAGAAGAGAAAAAAACGCCGGGTTTCTTCTAGTTCAAGCTCAGAAAGCGACAGCAGTATTATATTGGCTAATTCCTCTTCAGACGATTCCAAAGGAACTGATGCTGAATGTTTATTTTGTTCCGGGAGATTTTCCGAAGACAAGCATGGCGAGCTATGGGCAAAATGTGTTCACTGCGGCAGATGGGCCCATGAAGATTGTGGAGAAATTAAAGATGATAATTTTATATGTTCTTTCTGCGAAGAAAAAGGGTTTTTTCGAGTAGTATCCCAAATTAGGAAATCTGTCTCAAATTGGGATATCAGTGTGTCTTAAATTAGGCATCCTATTATTTTATGGGAAAATTGACAAAAACAAACTTAAAGTTAAATAACTTCAGTAGCTAGCTATTTTTAATGTAGATTCTTTATTGCAATGTTTTGTTCGTACACCAAGCAAGCGATTTTGTACAATAATAATGAAAATTTGTTCAATGATGATTTTTTTTTCAAATTTACAAAAAAAGTATCCCAAATTTAGCAACAAGTAGGAATTGAATCCAAATACCATTACCAGACTTGGGAAGAATGCCATTCAATGGTACACAAACGGCTCAGAAGCAATAGGAGGAACTGGTTTAGGAGTGTTCGGACCAGGAGCCTATCACTCTGAAAGTTTGGGAAAAGCCCAAGTATCTTTCAAGCTGAAATCCACGCCATAAGATAGTGCGCCCAGTTCAATATTGATGAAGGATACAGAAGACAAAGTATTATCATAATGTCGGATAGTCAAGCAGCCATTAAAGCACTGAGCTCTTGTGTAATCAGTTCCAAAATTGTGTGGTAATGCCTAGACAAACTCAATTAACTAGGCGAGAACAATATAGTCACCTTACTATGGATTCCAGGACACACTGGAATAGAAGGAAATTAAATAGCAGATGAACTAGTAAAGAGGGGGACTGACCATTGGAAAGATCTAGTAGAGCTTATACAATCAAAGATTCTTCTGAGTGACTACAACCTGTTGAGATCAAAAGAATGCATAAGTCAAAGTAAAACTGCGCTAAGAGTTTTAACAGAGATCCTAACGGGACATTGTCGCCTGAATGGGCACCTGAAAAAGCTCAAAATAGTGGAGGAAGAAGAATGCAGATTTTGTGGAATGGAAGAAGAAACCTCCATCCATATACTTTCCAACTGCACAGCACTTCAGAATCCCAGAGCACAGCCCCTGGGAGATTACTGGATAGAAGAGGAACATTTACCTAAGTTGAAGCCTGCCAGACATCCTAAGATTCCTCCGGGAAATAGGACTAAAGGAACTACTAGTTTCTGAGACTCTCCTCAGAAACTGAGTAGAAGTAAGGGGGCACAATAGATCTTCTAGGTCTCAGTGAATGTTACCACAAAATACATACATACATCTCAAATTTGGGTCCCTTCCTCTATACAGAGATTACTGAGAGGCTAGCATATTTTGCAAAATTTTCGGAAACTTTGAGGGTATCGACTCTATGGTCTATCTATACGATGTTAAAAACAACATTATCAATCAACAAATAATGAAATTAAACTGAATATTAACACTTTCTAGTTTGCCCAAAAAATCAATTGACGAAGAAATTATAGAAGTTATAATAGTCGACATGCCCGAAAGCTCTCATATTGAATTTCAACTATTATCTCTTTATTATAAGAATATTTTAAATTCATCACATCTTTGTTTTGTTTGATGAGTTTTCGATAAGATTGTGACCTTGGTCTTATCCAATCTGTTTCTTAAAAATTACGGTTTATTTTTAGGGTGATAAATAATATTGTCAAAGATCTAGAAGTATACATATTTATTTCTAATATTCATATATACAATATCTATTTCTACATAACTTATAAATTTCATAGGATCACACTGGGTTTGAATAACCTCAAAAATACATGCACAATATCGAATAGGTAACATAAAAATATAATAATAGTACCATCGCATAAAGAAAATAGTCAAAACAACCAATTTACAGAATTAAAATAATATTTATATACCCTGAGTAATGTACAATTAATGCGAATGTGAAATATATTTGTGAAATATTACTTTGTTCTAGTCAACGTTGCGTGTTTGTGATGTATTTCAGGTTGAAAATTTTAACAAAAATAAGTAACAATAATTACATAAAACAATAATATTCTTAGTCAATATAAATGGCACTCTACAATGCATTGGAAATCAAAGGAAATTATTTACCCGGAGAATGTTATATATTTTCTGAAAATTGATGTAAGAAATGTAAAAAATAATTACACATACAGGGTTATTAATAAGTTTTGGAACAGGTTAAGGGCATGTTATTTGAACCAAGACGTTAAATTTGAAATTTTCCCATTTTCCTTCTATTAATCTTTCTGTATATACAGCGTGGTACGTAAATAATCGTCCAAAGTGAAATGGAAGATTATTCGCCTATAAAAATTTTACAATTTGACGCAACTTCTTTTAACAAAATATCGATGATATGAAAGATACAGAGTGGCAAAGTTGGAATGTCAAAAATGGTTTTTCTCAGTAAATTGGAAGATTTTCGATATACAAACGTAAAAATTTGAAGATAGGGGTTTCAGTGCCTGGAAAATCATGATATGTTATCCATTTAGATGTATTTTCTAGAGGGCGCCACAAAAGCTATGTAATTGGAATAACTGCAAATTACATTGCGATAGTATACCAATTACATAGCTTTTGTGGTGTGGCGCCCTCTAGGAAAAATATCAAAATGGATAACATTTCATGATTTCCCAAACCCTAAAACCACTATCTTCAAATTTTTACGTTTGTATATCCAAAGTCTTCCAAATTACTGAGAAAAAACATTTTTGACATTTCAACTTTGCAACCCTGTATCTTTCTTATCATCGATATTTTATTAAAAGAAGCTGCGTCAGATTGTAATATTTTTAAAGGCGAATAATCTTCCATTTCACTTTGGACCATTACTTACGGATCACCCTGTATATCAATTGTTACCAAAATTGGCACAGTCACATAACCTCAAACAAGGAATATTTTGTTGTGTATTATTTTACATTATATTGAAAAAGACGCCATGTGGATAATTCCTGATGATAAAATCAATTAGTAACTCCTTTTTTGACGAAACTTTTCAGCGGTATTCCTATTTTTAAGCACGATAACTCTTTCGAAAAACACGAAAATAAACAGTCTAGAGTTTAGAGGTAGATTGCAAGTAAGAATACAGGAGGTAAAATAACTAGGCTAGGCCTCATTTTGATAATATTGCAGAATAAGAAACAATTTAAAATAGAAAAAGCAAACTAAAATTGGAAAATAATGCCCCTCCGACTTCTATTTCTGTTCTAATTCTTTTAATAAGGGACTTTTGGACTCAATTATATATTTATATTATTCTAATTACTGATAACATTCCATTGGCGTAAATCAAAGACTTCCTATGTCCCCAAACGAGTGGTTGGTTTCCGCCAATTTATAATTGAGGAAATATATTATGTTACTTTGATTTCTTGCTACTATATTATGGCATTTGCCTTCTTATATCATGACGAATTATCCAAAATATTATACCTACTTGAAGTATTTTGAATGAATAAAAATATTCATTCAAATTTAGAGGCAAAACATGCCCCTACCAGCTGGTCGCCTATAATGCCACAACAAATATTTAATTCATACTTGATGATCGGGTAGCGCCCCCTGGAATAAAATGTGAAAAATACATAATATTATATTATTCCTTATCTAATGAATTGTTTGGGAAAGTATTTGTTAATAATGGAAGTAAACTGCAAATGTTAAGATAGTTGGTTTTTCAAATTTCATTATTAAGATTGAAAGATTCATTTATTATTTAAAAAATGTATATGAATAATATTCCATGACTATTGTCTTGAATGTCTCTTAATGTTTATTTGGTGGGAAAGTTATGTGGGCAACTCGAGTGGACGAATAATGAGGGTACCAGTCAATCACACTTCCGAAGAAATAACAACAGTAATTCGCGCCGTCAAAATCGATATTTTAAATAATAATTCGTTTCTGTTTTATGTTTAGCTGGTTAATGTTTATCATAAAAAGTATATCTTGATTGAATATGGTGATAAAAATAATCAACGGTGTCAAATGGTCGGGATACTTTTCATGACATTAATGAAATGTGTGTTTTATTTTATTGAATTGTTTAGATCGAGATTAATCATGAATATGATTTATTAATTAGTTGAAGATATTTATACTTTATTAATTGTGGTTTTTTGAATTACCTTAGCAAACTTTGCTTCCTTTTTAAAATGTATGAAAGTACAGAAAGCAACGACTCCCTTGGAGGAAGTAGCTGAGTTCACACATCTGCAAACGATTATAATGATGGAAGATCCTGATGTAATATCCAAAGTGGATTAGCACAAGGTTGAAGAGCGCTCAATCGAAAGACATTTTCGATTTCCAGCATAGATGTGGGTTTGAGAAAGACTTTGTTGAGACAATACATGTGAATTGCTTGAGCAAAAAGACCTCATTGTTTGTTGTGAAAATCCGGAGGAAATGGTTTTTGCTTACACTGCTTGACACTTATTTAGGGCGTGGAGAAAATTTTTCAAATTGGGATTGGGATGATGGAGAAGCGAATAAGGAAAAAGATAGTTGTAAATTTTATTAAGTTGACGGGAAGATAAGAATATGGGGAATAATTTAAGTGAAAAGGTACACTGTACACTGAACCTAAGGAACTTACGCCGCACTAAAAAGATTAGAAAGAAAATATTGCAGTTATTTTTTATTTATTTATTGAAGAATTAAAATAAAAACTAATATTCTTGGAAAATGAGATATATCCGGAAATTTTGGACAACAAAACCAGGGAATTGGAGCGTAGATGGTTGCATAATTTTTGGATAAAAGATTATGATTAATTTTGAAAAAAAGCTTACCCTTGCTAGCCTGTTGCTTGGGCCAAAAATAGAGCAATAGGAACGAAAGTCGTGAAGGACTGGTAGTTTATTGATCCGCAGGCTTAAAAATCAATTATTCCAACAGACTTGTTAATTATTATAGTATTTATTTCAAGATTATATCTACAACCGATAAATCCTTTGATCTCCAATGTTTCTCAACATATTTTTATTCGTATAAAAATAACACTCATTATAGAAAAAACACATAGTACATCGGATTTATGAAATAACAAAAATGTAGGGGTGTTCTGTAATGAAATAATTACATACCTTTATTTCCCGCTATTAAATACTATAGACAGTTTATTCGAATTATTTCACTGGTCCAATATTTTTCCAGTTAACAAAATAGTACAAGAGATGGAGTTAAATTTCGAAATAATTTTAACTTTGTAAAAAAATAGGGGGCACTAAATTTTCCATTGAATGTAATACGCGAGAATTGATGCTATGCATTAGTTCTCGCAATAAAAATAATTTTTTTTTTATAGTGAACAATTCAATTGTATTTTACCGACACAATTTGGAAAAAAAAATAATTCGAACAAACCTAATTATTCTTTGTGACACAATTCATGATTCATGTTTATGGAGCGAATAATTTTTCATATTGTCAGTGAGTTATTTATAAATTAATTATTAGTTAGAGTTTTGCATAAGAGGGATAATTAATTGTTTTTATATTGAAATTAATTTGCTGATCGAATCCAAGGCAAATGCACAATTATCGATTATTTATTATCATTCTACGTACAGCATGCTGTTTGAGTCAGTTTTGTTGTTAGAAATTATGTTTTGCCATTATCTGCAAAATTATGCTTTGTCGAATGTGATCTAGGTCGCTAACAAAAAGTACTAGCAATATGCTGTTGTACCTAAAGTTGGCGTCATATGGGTAACTTTTTTATTATTAAGTTTTCGAAAAAAAGTTATTCTTTATAAAAAGTTCTGCATGGTCCAAAATATAAAATGAAACCATCAGATATCAAAATTTAGCAGTCGTATACAAGGTTTGTCAAAAAATGTGATTTGTGCTCGAGAGTAAAGTACCTTTATTTTTGACAATTTCGAAAATTATTGTGTAGAAAAGATGTTTAGAGGCCAACGAATTTCCGAAAAACGATGAATAACTCTTCCATTGAAAATATTTTCAATGTATTGACGTACATCTAATCTGCTGTGACATGGGGCACCATCCTGCTGGAACCATATCTGGTGACGTTCTGGTAGGGGTAGGTTATCCAGAAAATCACTTATTTCTTTGTTCAAAAACAATAAATAACGATCCGCATTAAGTTTTGTCGAAAAAAAAAGGTCCAATTCGGTTTTTATAAATTCCACACCACACGTTTGTTTTAAACGAATACTGATCCCTAGTTTTCAATGTAAAATGTGGATTCGTATCATTCCACCAACGGCAGTTTTGGCTAGAAACTGTCCCATTTGAAGAGAATGTTGCTTCATCTGAAAAACAAACACGTCTTGAGAAAAATGGGTTATCTTCTAAGTTGACCTGTATGTCATGACAGAATTCAAATCGCCTAACATTATCTCCTGGTCTTAGAGTATGAATTAGTTGAGGTTTGTGAGGGTGATATTTGTGTTTTTTAAGAATCTTTGCATGTATCTTTTTTCACATCAAATGGCAATAAAGATGCCCTTCTTCGCAAAGAGTGTTGAGGATGTTCAGTGGCAGAGAGCATAACTTGCAACGCAATGTCATTATTTTCTACCATGTTTCGTCGTTTTTTGCAAAATTTATTATGTACATCTCCACAAGTCTTAAATTTATTAAATATTTTTCTTACTGTTTCATGGTGAATATTTTTTCCTGGATGTCGGATATTTAAAATGTCTGCTGCTTCTCTAAATGTATTATACTTATCACCCACTATCAGCACAATCTCAATTTTCTCTTCCAGACTATATGTTGCTGGCATTTCTATCGTTTCATAAACAAATCAGTCTGTCAATCTAAAACTGTACAATACGGATCTCTAATAACTTTTGAAAACACTATTATAAAGAAAGGATTTATACAGTGCCACTTTTCAAAATACGATTGTTGACGTTTCTCCGGAGTTTCGATGTTTTGACAGTTGTAAGATTTTGAAAAATGTCATGCTAGATTAATTATGCAACAGCAAACTAAAATTTTCTTCGTTTTCACAGACAAAATGACGAAAAAAATATTTTTCTTCATAATAATTTTCGAAATTGTCAAAAATAAAGGTACTTTACTCTTGAGCACAAATCACATTTTTTGACAAACCTCGTATACGACTGCTAAATTTTGATATCTGATGGTCGCATTTTATATTTTGGACCATGCAGAACTTTTTATAAATAATAACTTTTTTTCGAAAACTTAATAATAAAAAAGTTACCCATAGGACGCCAACTTACGTAGACACACTGTATATTATATAGTGTCAATTAAGTCAGCACCATATGGGAAACTCTATTATAATTCGTCGAAAGTCTACATGGTTTAATCCGTGCCATACTTCTTATTATTTTGATTCGCCTGCTTCGTATTTTTCATAACGTCAACAGTTTTTTCCAAAATATGTTCCCTCCCAATTCTGTAAATAGCTTTTCCTGCTACAAAAGTCATAGTTATAGTGTAGTAGTACACGTTCGGATATCCTGAAAAACCACTCTGCATACTGCAGCTCGTTTTGTCCCCCTTCTTCTTCTCCCTTTTTCAAACATTCACGCACAAAAATACATCCAAACCATACGTGATGGCGAGCCCGCCCCCATGCGCACAAACTCATTTTCAATGTTACCTCCCACCACAGCTCTTGCAACACATATAAATGCTCTGTACAGAGGCGTATCATTAGTTCTCCTCCAATTCTGTTGGCGTTTGGCATTGTCTTAATCCAATAGTAATTTAGTTGGGAGAGTCTATACCTGCGCAATCGCTCGCCATTATGTTTGGCGCTCGCAGTACCAACTATGGTAATTAAACATTAAAAATGGTACCATTTAATAAAATAAAAATATTAATAGTTGAAATAATGATCGATATAACCTTAAAATCATCCACTACTATCTATATTTATATAATCACAGTTAAATATAGCCCAATTATGCAAAATTCCGTTAATGTCTACACATTGAGCTTTTTACTCACTTTTAAAGAGCAGTGAGTCCGTAGTCAGATTTTATAACTGGCTGTGGCGTTCCAGACACGCCACATCCCGGTGACGACGGGAGAGGTGTGAGTGAGGATCCTAACGAGCCAATATGCATACTAGGATCGTTGTGTAGCATTCCATGGTGTAGGGCGGGATGTCCGTGAGAAATCTGATGCTGACCAGTCAGAGACATATCCAGCATATTTTCTCCAAGACCGTCTAAATCCCTGTAATAAAGAAAAATAATTTGTTAACTATTTTATGTGAGGGAAGTAGATATTTATTTTTAAAACAATCTTCAATAATAATAAATCCCAACATGCACTTTTTATTTTATTAATTATACTTTTCGCCAAGCTCTAAGATTAAAAGATCTTTCATCCTTGATGCACTGACCTGTTGTTATTTTTCCGTTTATCATTGTTATTTCCCGAAGTGCTGTTCTGTGTTTTCCCCCGAACTTTGCCCCCAGACTTAGCGCCAGACCCCGTCGTGGTTGTTGTCACCCCGGCAGGATTCGTTTTCCTTCTAACGTTTTTCGTGTTGGGTAATTTGTTATCCTTTTTCCATTTCATCCTACGGTTTTGAAACCAGATTTTGATTTGTCGTTCAGATAGGACTAGCGTATGCGCGATTTCTATGCGTCTCCGCCTCGTCAGGTATCGGTTGTAATGAAATTCTTTTTCTAATTCTAAGATTTGGTGGCGGGTGTAAGCGGTTCGTTGGCGTTTTGGTTCCATGCCCGGTGCAAAGGCTCCTGTTGCTGAAACAACAGAAACAATAAATTAGTTAAATAACAGTAAAATCTACATACCAAGTTAGTTTTAAGTATGGAATTGACCATTCACTAAATATGTACTCATATTAAATAAATCTGAGACTATTATACAAGTATTTCAGAAATAAACAGACACATTTGAATAAAAAAGAAGAGCTGTCACATTTACTTTTCCAGTTACCTTTGAATAAAGGAAAAAAGTAAACCAGAGTTACGCAATAAATTAAAAGAAAAAAGATGTCTACCGAAATTGTGAAAATCGAAAAATTGGAGTATCGAGCCATCATCAAGTATCTACCTGTATTTAAAAATGTTAAAAGGTAAGCAGATTTACGAAGATATGCTTAATACCCTTGGTAATCAATGTCCTTCGTTCTCTCCAAGGACAAAAATCTGCTGGAAAAGTTCTTGCTTCAGTTTTTTGGGATTGCCATGGAGTAATCATGATTGATTTTTTGGATAATGGTAGAACAATAACCAGAGATTACTATTCGACATTACTGACCACTCTACAGGAAAAAATTAAAAAGGGAAGACGCTTAAAGCTATCCAAAAATTTCAGTTGAAAATCAATTCCATCCATACAAATTAATGTTTGTCTTGCGATGTGGCCACTTTTTTTATTAATGGAAACGTAAATCGGCATAATTGTAGATACTGGTCAATACTCATTGGATGCGTGAATCTCACACCCAATTTCCAAAAAAGCTGAATGTACACACGAACATCTATAAAAGCTGTGCCATCCGTTTCGGAAATAATTGAGGCGTTCCATACTTAAAACTCACTCTGTATATTCCAGTTTAAGATACATGGTAATAAATTAAACATAATTATTGAAACAATTTGCTAGTTTCTTATTTTTCCCTTTTCTTTTAATAAAAGATTTTATTCAAAATTACTCAAGATAACACACTTTCTAAATATCACTTCTATCTGTGAATAATAAGATAAATAGTTTTTTTCATAAAACTGGCAAAATTTCATTCACTAAATAACGCCCACTACATGAAAGTGTCCGTCGTTTCTTAACGGTACTGAGTTCTGATGTAACTCTGTGTTAACAGAAATTAAATTGCTTTTAGATATAATACTAGCTGATGTGTTTGATTGTCAGGACCACCCTAGTTTAGAAGACGATAGAAATGTTGTCGTACTGATTATCTAAGCACCGTCAAACAACAATTTAAAGATAAATTGATGGGTTGGGCGTGTAGACACTCTTGAAATAGCACGGCCATTCTATTAGCTGCAATATATTTTGTGTTATTTTTTTTCTTTTTAATTTAATTTCGATTTGATCTCTTTCGGCGACACTGGTCGGTAATAAGGAGCTTGAAGAACAACATTTTCATTGCCCAAACGATGATTGTGCACATTGCTGATGTAAACAACAATTGCACCGACATCCTAAGTCTAGGTTAAACCAAGGTCAGTAACAATATTTGGTGTGGTCTGGGCTCATGTGGCTTCAGGTTCTCGACAAAAAATTGTCGAGATTATATGGTTCAGTGAGCGGTGTTGGTTATACCTACTTTATAGTTGATTATAAATAATAAGAGGCAGTGAATATCTGAAAAGGTCGAAGACTTGATGATGCAAATCATGATTTCTGTTCTTGGAATAATAGGGTCAAGTACAAATTGTTGTCTATGCCAATGAGAGCAAGAAATGTCAAGTTGATTTCTTTAAGTAATAATAATGGAAAGAATATTACACTATTATAAGTCTTTTTAATGTTCTCATCATTCTCATAGTTCTCATCAGTATTCGTGTCCGATTTCACTAACCTTTTAGTAAAGTTAGGAAGTCCTAAGTCAAATCTAGGAATTTCTGTTTCACCACGCGCTAAGTAATACCTAAGAGAGTTAGGAAGCACCATATATTAGGATAGCTTGCTCGTTCTAGGTAAACAGGTAATACCTAACTTGACATTGTATGTATGTAAGTATTTTGGAGTGACATTCACTGAGACCTAGAAAGATCTGTATTGCGCCCCCTCACTTTTATTCAGTTTCTGGGGAGAGTCTCAGAGACTAGCTATTACTTAAGTCCCATTTCCCAGAGTAACTTTACACTTCTCGGTTGTCATTTTTGACAGTGAATCGAGAGAGATTTTCAATTGTAATGCCCGTTTGTAATTATCAATGATTTAGTACAAGTTTTAGTCAATTTTTTAGAATCCTGAATAAATGATAGATACATACACATTTATCATCAATTTTTCAGTCAATTTTGAAATTGAATGAAATTTTTTTATTTTTCATGATGGTGGTGTCACTGACTCTGCTACATAACTAACGCTTATCAAAGATTATATATTATATCGTTTATTGAGGGGTGAGAATGGTGTATGTGAAAGTTTTTCGTTTGAGCTATTTTAAATATCAAAAATGTTGTGGTTTCATGATCAAGTACTTTGACTTTTTGAACTATATAAAGAAAAACCTTGCCTTTACATTGTTAGAAGTTCTCAATATAAAAATAAGCACATGAGGGCTTCTCTTTCTTATGTAATTCCTAACTACTACTATATTAATAAGACTTGCTGCTGCTACCAAAAATTCTGTGTCCATTGTTGTCTGATACCTATTTAAATTAAAAAATTCAAATTCTTTGCTAAAACCTGAAAAGTGACAGGCCACTAACAAAATCATACTGCTCAGTGCGCATAATCACAACCTAAATAAGTGACTAAAACATGGTTTGTTGTGAACACATTTTTTTCTTGTCAATATTTTAGTGTCCTAAGTTAAGGATCCTAAAAATGTGACTAAAACTTGTACTGAATCATTGATAATCATAAACGGGCATTAGTTATGAAGATATTCTTGATTTTAAATGAGATAGGGAAACTGCTAAACTCTTTGGACCAACTAATCTGGGGTAGACTTCACTTACATTGTGCCGCCCTCAATATTCTTTCAGGGTTGACGCTGTTTTTTTAATAAAAAAAATACTTTAATAAGACAAAGTCTAATTGATAAATGAAGGGAGATGATAACCATGAAACAAGAACTCATCTCCACTGGTGGCTGAAAATTGGATTGGAGAAATAAGAATAGATGTAAGCCAAAATAGACAAATTGTAGAGGAACCCACTTTCAAAAACCTAATCTAAGTTAACTTGTGACAAGTAAAAATGTCTAAACATACCTATTCAAGCTAGATTCCAAGTCAATATGAACGTAATTACTGATTTAAACTAATTTTTCAAAGTTTATTGGACTCTTACGAACAATAATGAGTCAATTAACAATATCACTTCCCATGACAATTATTTTCACATTACAAGCGGTAATTACAGACGGTAAAGTTAAGACAGGAAGTAAAAACTACAACGATGCAGATAGGAACCGACTATTTACTCAAAATGTACTGACCTTGTTCATGAAAATTAACTGTGAATACTGCTAACAAAAAGGTGTATTTAAAGTAGGAATACTTGTTAGCATCCATTCTAGTAACCCAAAGAACTTAAAACTGAACTATTTACTTCCATAATTTCGTCGAGTCATTGTTGGATGAAAGTAATTAAATATTGAGAAGAAAAGGCCAGTCATCTTACTGAACTTGCAGAATTATGATACGTCCATTGTTAACAAAATGTATGGGATTATATCTGTTTTAATAGAAGTAGTATATTTTTCATGTATTTATATTTGAATATCTGCTCCGTATTCAATTTTTCTCTTGGTGTATTCAGTTATCATGTTTAAATGATTGCAGGGAATTTTTCCAATACGACCAAACTAACTCATCCTGATGCTTTCATCCAACGGGTAGGTATTACAAATAACATCCTAATCAAGGTACCAATTTAGCCATGGGATATTTTACATTCACTACGAGCAAATTACATAACAAACAAGCATCATAACTGGAAATGGAATTGAGAAAATGAGCTAAAGAAAAATTTTTTTTCCACACCCACATGTATATTATCCATTTTCTGCACAGTTTACAGAATGGAAATGTAGGCCATATCGGTTAACTGAACATTTCATATATTCATTTAATATCCGTCACTCATCTTTTTTTCAATTTAAAAAAAAACGTCAAAATAACTTGTCAAAAAAGTCTCTCCTAGAAGCGCTGGATCAAGAATATTCATTTACAAAAATAAACTTAAATAAAATAATCCGTACAAATTAACAACAAATACTAAAACAGAATAAAATGGGTATTTAAAAGGGGACTCCAGGATGGACGTCAGATTTTATAAAATTATGTAATACCTCTGACGTTATAGATAAACTATTCGCATATTCCTCGGTGGTCGAGTGGTGAGCCTACCAGACTCTCAAGCGATAGAAAAGGGTTCAATTCCGCAAAGAACTTTTTTTTAATTGTTAATTTTATTTTTAAATAATTATTCTGCTCGATATTGATAACGACATCAGGTAGACGCTTGAAATATTTAGCAGAATATTCATTATTATAGATAATGGTACGGTACCCTTCGAGCGGGAGTCCGACTGGCAACATCTACTCATAACAGCATCGCATATTTAAAAAGGGAAACCGTAGCATTATACAAATTGTACATTTGAGAACTGTAGGTTTACCACAAAAAATTAGTGGAAACATAAAATTTAATTGGTAAAATTATGAATAAAATTGTTGAAAATTTTTAATTTGAAGTTATATCACAGTTTATTACAATGTTTATATTACAGTTTATTAAAATGTTATTTTCTAGATTTTTTCTTAAGTGTGTCGTAGAAAAAATATACTGTTCGACTGTGGATATCTCACTGGAACGATTGAGCTCTCCGCCTACGGCGTCGTGTCCAAACTTTGTCCTCGTACGATATGGCCATCATATCCACACTAGTTGCACAAACTACTATTATTCAATCGTATTTACCCTTGTTCAATTGGAATTTCCAGAAAAAAGCCCCCTTCAACAAAAAAATAAGGAGTCCATGCAAGTGTATCCGAAATGTTGATGCATATCGTGATAAAGAATGTTTCCTTTCCCTTCATTTTTTCCTTGCTTCATAACATAGTTGCTGAGAGTCTGAGTTTTTCAAATTCATTTCCTTTTTTCATTTCACTTAATAACATTTTCATTCTTGTGTGAAACGTACCAATAACTCATGCGTACATTACAATTATATCAATAACTCCATGACAACTCCATCATGATAAAATTGGAGACTTCTTTGAAAAGGAATCGATGGCCATGAGAAATCTATTGTGTGTTTTTGGGTAATATTTCAAGAAACATGAACAAAATTATACATAATTGTTTTCGTGTTGTTTGCGTGATTAACATGCTTAGAACTCGAATTTCTAGTAAAAATGAATATTATTATCAATGCCAACTTTGAATAAGAAAGCCCTATAGCTTGTTGCCTCTCTCTGTATAGTCTTTATGGCCTTCAATACTTCCATTGTCAAGTTACTCATTCATTTTCTCCTCATATTTAGTTAGTTAGATAGATTAGGTAGAGTTTATGGTCCTCTAAACTCTAGATTACATTCTCCAGCCTGACTCTTTTTAAAAAGTCTATTAGCTTGGAGACTGAACCTTTCATAAAGCTCTCTGCCAATGGCTTATCTTCGCCCAATGCAAAAAACCACACATTTGCCAGGCTATCGTACGACATAGAATGTGATCTGCCGTTTCTTCTTCTAGGTGATAAAACCTGCTAATATCATCGTTTTGTCAATCCCATCAGCTTTAAATGCCTAGTGAGCTTACAATGCTCCGTTAACAGACCCACTACAGCTTTGACAGTTTCCCTATCTTTGGCCATCAGATCTGCTGTAAATTTTGGCAAGTGTTCTAATATGAACTGTTTCGCTTGCTTCTGTCCTGGTGAGTTCCTCTACCATTTCAAGGATTTTTTAGCGACCCACTTCTTTGTTTCCCTTCTTGTTATGGTTTTTGCAACGCCGCAGAAGGGTTTCGTCCCAACGAATGGCATTGATGAGCCCTGTTTAGCGATTTCATCTGCTTTTTCGTTGCCCTTATGACCCTCGTGCTTCGGTACATTTAGTTGGTTAATCCACATTGACATTTCTCTAGCATGTTAGTACAGTAGTTTTATAGAACATCATGTAGATACCTATTGGTATTTAATGTTTTAACCTTATTTTTTGTTTCAAACATGTTTGTACTGAATCCGAATAAGAATTGTAATATTCTTTAAATACAATAAAGTTAATAAATAAAATAATCAGTACAGTAGTTTTGAAAGAATCTTAAAGATAAACGATCGTTATCTAATTGGACGTAACGATTCAAGACATTTTTATTGTGAAATCACCTTGCGCAGTTAACCAAAAATGAACCTAAATCACCATACTACCATAAATCAAGTTATTTTTGGAGTGAGTGTACAGTTACATTAACAAACTGACACAAATTCAAGCATTATGAGTTTATAATTTTGCACAATATTAAAGTAAAATACCCTAAAATACAAATCACCGATACGCCACTGAAGCTTACGATGCATTTGGAAGCACAGACATCGAAGCCGCGGCCCGTTTGTAAACATTCATTTGCGCCCATTTATTGCCTCCACACACAAACCAACCAAAAACTACTTCAACAATGATTTCATTTTATTTGTTAACTTCCTAATTAGATGTTCATTCAATAATGTTTATTTATCCGCTACTATTGTGATTCCATTATAACAGAGTGTTACTTTAAATCCTTTAGCAGACGAGGTGCCGAATGCCGAGTCAATTTTTTAAAATTCATTAATCGAGAGTGACCAGGCGATTTTTACAGCTGCAGTTTGCTTATGCTATGCAGGTTAAAATTTTTGCTTGTAATGTAATTTCCCTCATTGCGATTCGTTTAGTCGGGTAATAGTGGTTCGAATTGGTATTAGTAAGACGTGCTGCTTTTAATAAGGATGATAAGAAAGTTTAATTTAATATGACGGCTTGACATACTAGACCTCTACGGTAGTAGGTTAATTTGAATATATTATATTCATATCTGCTACCGATAATGGTGGCTCACATACCCAGGTGGAAAGAGTTTATTTTCTGTGTAAAATGACACAAAACTCATCAAATCTGATCAAACTTTTATGAGACATTTACATAAGTTACCCAAGAGTCAAAAATAGTGATGAGCAAAGCAAGTCCAAGACCAAGACTTGCATAGTCTTGGTGTTGGTCTTGCTTATTCGATCTAGGTCTAGGTGTTGTTCAAATCGTCTTGATTGGGATATAATACTCGAACACGTCATTAACAATAAAACCACAAACGCAAGAAAGTGATGATAAATATTGAACTATACCTTGTTTTTAAACTAAGAGGAGCAATTTGAATTTAAGTTGGCATTTCTGCAGCCTAGTGATTGGTTAAATTGCCTCCCGTTTCACACAGCTTTTTTGATACAACTGACAACGATATTTGTCAGTTTTGTGTTTATATGAAAATATCATAACCTCAATCTTTATTAGGTACATACTTTTCAAGTTTGTTGTTTTATTTTTAACTAAGTATTATATATTCCAACTAAGTTGAGTGATATTTTTATTATTTATTCGGTTTGATAAACAAAATCTATGCTTATTTTTCCTTGTAATTACCTATTTCTACATAAAGTTTTACTCATATTACAGTTCATTGTTATGGAATTTCTCGATATCAAAACTTCTGTTAACTTCTAGTTCGTGCTCAAATGTGAATAGAGAATAATTTAAACATACAGTAACCCTTTTGCACATATTTATATAATCCAATTTGACATGAATTTCTTATTATAACCTTACATTTTGTTCACAATAATGTGACATTTACTCACAACTTTCGCCATGGCCTGTGGCCAATGATGATTCAAATTGTAGATTTGCATTGATCCCTCATTGGACACAACACCTGCGAGCAATATAATACGTATGTCACGTAACTGTCAATTAGTTCGAAAAGTTTGAACACGACCCTTTCGGAACACCCTCTTGATCTATTAACTTTTAGTGGTGTAAGTGAGGTTTCTTAAAATGCTCCTAGTTTAAAAACAAGGATAGTCAATATTTTTAATTGAATAACAAGAACTGACAAAATATGTCACTGTGTCACTATGAGAGGAGCTGTGTGAAACTGTCTGCAATCTCACCAATCCATAAGCAGCAGAAATGCCAACTTAAATTCAAATCGCTCCTCTTAGTTTAAATTTTAATTGTGAACGATGCATCCTACCATTACTCAGTTGTATCTCACTGATAGTTATAAAAAGTATTTATCATTGGACACTTGAACACAGTACATGAATCAGGTTTTCAACTTTGGCATCACTAAATCGTTGATGTGTTTAAGTAAAAATATCATCCAATAACGAATCAAAGGATTTTGAATCCATTAGTACTAGATCGTGTATTAGTGGCCCTGTAGCAGAATAGCGTCAGTCAAATTAGCGCTGGACAAAATAATGCTGGACAAAAACAACGCAGGTCAAAATAGCGCCGCACAAAAATAGCGCAGAACAAAAACAGCGCCAGATAAAATAGCGCTCGACAAAATAGCACCGCAAAAAAAAGAACTATGCTTCATCATTTTACTACCATCTCATTCATAAAAATAGATTATAGTGCCGAATTAGCATGATTGGGAATAAAATATTTTTCATAAATAATAGTCAAAACAATAGTTTTCATAAGTCAATTCAACTTCATCATCATAACATTCTCATTATAATATTATCATTTACATTTACACTGTAAAAAGTTAGTTACTATAGTTTCCCATAACTTAATAGTTA
>CAJUYG010001407.1:35246-66918 GCA_910591675.1 Galerucella calmariensis
CACTAATGTTGCACAAATTATGCACATTAACACTATAGTAATGTTACACTAAGTTGTCTCAATATAACAAAACTCCGTTTTATATATAACTTAGGAGTAACCGCTCCAGTCGACTGTTTAAATGCAACTGAAGTAGAGGTAGAGGAATAAAGAAGGATTGGATTTTGAAACACTTAACTCCTCCCACTTTATTTTGTTGCCACTTATCGAAGCAGTTTCACCTTTCTTTTACGCATCCTTCTTTTTGGTCTCTCGGGAGAAAAAGGGAAGGAAAAAAGAGCTCTTTACTTCTCGTGGATGTAAGTCTCACGAGAGTTTTTGATCTTTTGATGAAAAAGTAGCCGATCTATGGGTATGGATTAATTGAAAAGAAAAAGAGTTATGGAAGAAGAAGTTGAGTCTGCAGTTTAAGTAAAAAGTTTTAGATTCTCAAAGGTAGGTATTTAAATGAGAGAAAAAACAGATAATGGAGTCAGTGTCTTTCTTGATACATTTTTAAAATGCTATTTTAAATGCAACAAATTGTATCCTAGTCATACTCACAGAAGTATGTTTTGTGAACATCATTTTTAGTATTGGTAACAAAAAAAGGAGGAGTTGATCTCTTGGTTATTTATCATTTATTTGTAACTTTGTGTCATCTTTAATAGACAAAAAAAGAATTGGACCTAAAACGGATCCTTGGGGTACACCACTAATAATTGCCTTTGGCTTTGACCGTTATTGATGTTCAGATATTGTTATGTGCAGCTTCTTCGCGCATACGACTGCAACTTCTCGACTTTAGTGGGTTCTTCTTATGTGAAACAGAGTCTACCAATAGGCGTGGTGACTAATCTTAAAAAATATAAGCATAAGCAATAATAAGCATACAACAGCAAAACTCTTCAAATATTGTTTTGGAAATCACTTATTGCAGTATAGGTACCTACCGAAGAAAGTATAATTGTTGTGTACAATGCAACTTATCATAATCTGTCAATTGAATAGAGTACTTACAAAGTAATAACAGCAGCAAACTAGAAATTGAAGAGTGAGTATTTGTTAAAAAATGAACTGTATTTGGAAGAATAATACAAAAAACCTGAACTCTTAAAAGTTTTAGCAGCGTTAAATATCGAAAAAGAATACGTTTGTGATCATCATCATCAAGCCTTTAAATCTAATGGATTGTGGCTAACGCTAATGCGCTTTCAAATCCATTTATTAGGGTGGATTTCTCTTTTTTTACTCCTTATTGTTACAATTTCTTGTGTGTACTGGCTTCAAAAGTTATTTTCTTCCATTCTGATCTAGGTATTTCTGCATTTTTATCTCCACTCTTTGATTCCCATCCTCTTTGTATCCTCTTCTATCTGATTCCTCCAGCTTTCTCTGGGTCTTTCCCTTCTTTTCGGCCATCGAGGAGTCCATTGTGTTATTCTTCTTATCATTTCTCCAGGCTTTCGTCTCATAATATGTCCTGGCCAATTTGGGCGTTGTGCTTTTATATATTTTACGATTTTCTCATTGCTCAACTCGCTTTCTATTTCTTTGTTAGTTTTGAGTCTCCATTCCCCAGTTCTTGTTATGTTCGGCCCCAGCATCGTTCTAAGAATCTTTCTTCCTATGATTTTCAAGTCTTCTGCTTCTGTTTTATTTATTACCGTTGTTTCTAAGCCATACGCGATCACTGGTCTGTTTCGTATGTTTTAATTTTGGTGTTTTTATTTATGGCTTTACTTTTCAGAAGTTTTCTATTTCTGCAGTACCTAAGCTTGGTTTCCATTGAGTATTCTTTCTTGCACCCGCTCTTTTCCTATTTGTCCCATCGTCACTCCTAAGTAGTTGAAAGTTGTTACATTTTCAAATTAATGCCATTACGTTTTTAAGTTCCCTTCGGTATTTTAGGTTTTTTACCTACTATCATATATTTTGTTTTGTCCGCGTTGATTTTCATTCCAAGTTGTTTTGCCTCTTCTCCAATCTTTTCAATTGCTTTTATAAGTTCCTGTCTTATCTGTTATGATGTTTTTGCTTTCTAGTTTAGCTGTTCTTAGGATACTCTCCAATGCCAAATTGAATAAAGAGATCGATCGAGATCGAACTTTTGCTTTGTTGTTAGCCATTATCACTTCCAGCAGCTCTATTAGTTTTTTTTATCAATATTTAGTCTTTCTAACCGTTTCATCAATTCTTTTCTGTCAATAGTGTCAAAGGCACTTTTGAAATCAATGGAAATTGTATGAACTTCCCTGTTGTGTTCCCATGCTTTTTCAAATATTTCTTCTAGCGTATGTATGGCATTTATAGTTGATCTACTAGGCTTGAATCTATTTTGATAGTCTCCTAATACATTTTCTGCTTCTGCTTTTAATCTTGTTTTGATAAGATTAGCCAGGAGTCCAATAATGTTATTGCTGGGTAATTTTTATTTATTTGTTGTGATTCTATCGTTAAAAATATGGGCCGTACAGTATTGCGGCTCTCCCATATTATTGCATGTTTACTATACAATGAGGAGTTTATAAAATTGTATTTCTAAATCTTCAAGGACAGAGATGCCTAGTCAACCAAATATTGTGAAATGTACTATACTTTGACTGTGTGACTTGGAAGTGCAAGAAATTATCTATAGCTGATAGTAAACAAATAAAAAACATTTTGAATCACATTAATAGAAAATAAAAATAAAATGAAACTAGTATTATTGTACTTTTGACGAAAAATAAGTATCTCTAATATATCGAAGGGTATTTTAGTTAATTAGTTCCTTTGAAATCCTTCACCAAGCCAATATGTTTTCAATACACAACAAAATCGAAACGAGGCATAGATATATGTTATCAATATCTGTGTGATGTGCCACGTCAGTGGTGTCAGGAACCTTTCACAATTTCGCTCACCTGCATGACTAAACACATTTCGTTGTGGAACACATATACATTTCAGTTGCAAGAAAGTGACTTGCACGACTCTCTGGGGATCCATAACGTTTTTCGAGAGAAGTCTCAGTAGATCAATATCGGTAGTTGGAAAAATTTCGTTTGAAAATATTCATTGTGGTTGGGTTTGCGAATATGTCTGATCGATCAAAAAATGTCACAATATTTTTTTTAACTGCTTTAAATCAATTAGACATAGTTTTTTGATGGATGTGCTGGTAAATATTGATAAGTATTCTAATATTTTGACTTGTGACAAAAGAGAACATTGATAGATGGGCCGCCAAAGGCTATAATATTATTATCACAGTCTTTATACTATATTTAATCACCGGTCACTGTACTCTGAGGAAGCACATGCATACAATCGGAAGAGGAACCTATTTGTCGGTTGTGCATGGAAGATGAGGAAACAGCCACATTGGAGATAAATACTCCTAGGACTATAGCATCCAATGGAGGATTTGTCCAAGAAGGATCTAGTGAAACGAATGTTAACCCTGATAAGGGCTACTGGTCTCTTCATATAAACGGCGCAACTGAGAGCACAAAGAGCCTAAAGGCTTTGGTGCCGAGGACTCTTAGCCTCTTACCGGTGGTCATCAGATCACAGAACTTAACTCTCTATTACTTAAAAAATTAACTAATTAATGTCAATAGTCCCACTCTTTATACTTTTCACCTGTTCCAGACAGCTCCCGACTTTTCGATGACATTTCCAGACTTTTTTATGACAGTTCTGGATTATTCCAGATGTATGTCCTCTTTTTTTCCTATAGATCTCTACATATCCTCTGTACAGTTCCAACGTAACAATATTATGTATATTTAGAACAAGGTTATATTATAAAATGAAAAGTAAAGTATAGTATATTCTATTGGGACAATTTGGATGTATTCTACATTGAAAACAGTAGAAATGAAACATATATCAAAAGGAGCTTGGGCTGCACTGGAATGAAAGGTAATGATGCAAATGAACTTGCAAAGAAGGAGACTGAAACACCAATGTAATATTGGAAGGAATAACAAACCAGAAAAAAAGAGAAGCTAGACAATCAAAGACTCTGCTGTGTGACTACAGCCCGTTAAGATCAAATAATGCCTAAGTCACCTGAAAAAGCTCAAAATAGTGGAGGAAGAAAAATGTAGATCCTGTGACAGGGAAGAAGAAACCTGTATTGTATCAGGAACTTAAAATCTTAGAGCACAGCGCTTAGTGGATTATTGGATGGAAGAGGAACACTCTGGGATTTTCCTCAGGAACTAAGTGGAAGTAAAAGGGGGTACAATAGATCTTTTAGGTCTCAGATAGTGTCACCCCAATATATATATATATATACATACATAACAGTGACTTCCATACCATGCCAGGCTTTAATGCACTTGATGCTTTTTGGAATACAATCCTGAAGGAAACACTCACATTGTTTATTGTTATTTTTTTATAGATAATATTGAACAAGTATACTGACAACACTGATGCTTTCATTATGTACATCCCTCGTATTATCACTTAATATTAGAAGAATATATTTTTTGTATACCTGACCTAAAGATCCCCTTTTTAAAATATAGGGAGTGGTTCTGCTCGAATACTACACAGATTGGTCCATCCCCTTCGCTTACATCAATATCAAATTTCGTAGATGTTTCATTTCTGTCAAATACGTATGTTTACTTAGGCCAAAAATTATTAAGATTACTGCCAATAGTACCGACCATTAATAACTCTGAAAATCCAGTTGGGTATATTATCTTTTTCCCATTTATTTTAGGGTACGAATTTTAATAAGACAGCACCGGTATTGAATGAAAAGACACCGTATGTTATGGAAAACGTAACTCTGTTTTGTTATTAATGATCGTTTCTAGAAGTTGACATTTCGAAGGAATATTGTTGACGAATGTTCTGGATTTCATCCAAAGGAATTTTTCTTGAATTAATTAGACACATCAACGAACTTCAAAATGTGTCTGTTAAGTTTAAACTTAAATAAAACTTGTCATCTGCAGACCACCATTGAACTTCTTATAGCAAAAATTTGAAAAAGATTCAGATCTCCTTTTCTGTTTATCAACTTTCCTGATATACGAGAAAATGTTGATAGATTAGATTTACAATTGTTTGTGAAGACAATATCAGTGTTTATTATCATTCACTTTTTTATAATAACCACTGATGGCCAGCTATAGTGTATTTTTATCATATTGATAGCTGAAGAGCTCATTATAAATTCAAATACGAGTCTGAAACACTTCAGGGTCATTCTACAGAATTTTAGAGTTTCTTGACGTAAATAAGTGTTCAGTTAGCAACTTTCGCTAGATTCTTCCTGCATAGTGAACCGCATGTAGCGAGAACAATAGAACTCTAATACCATTACCATTCAAATATACAGTGTGTCGCATTTAAGATGAAAACACTCTCATATTTTCGCTGTTTGAAGAATTACAGATTCGGATTTTTGTAGAGTCATACAGGTTGATGGGCCACATTTCTTGAAATAGTCAACTAAAATCTGAACTTTAAACTCAACCTAAGTATTACGTTTTCACAAACAGGACCGCTTCGCGATATTTTGCTTTGCGTTAGAGATATCGAGAAATATTATCGAAAAAAGTTGTTCAGTATATTATGTTAAACCCACATACCAAATTCTATCACAAAATTCGCATTTTTAATATTTGTATTTTTTGGTCTAAGTATACAAAATTATTATTTATTTTAATAATTATTGTGCCGTTTAAATTAAAATCTTGATACGGTGTCATGTATTCAAATATTTCAATAAAGTAAACAGCACTTTCAAAGGAATATTGATCAAATTAAACAATATCTTGTAATAATAAATGTGGGTGGGCAAAAAAAGTGAAAAATTAAAAATGCGAATCTTGTGATGAATTTCGGTATATGGGGTTGAAATGATATTCTGAACAACTTTTTCGAATATATTTTTTCGATATTTTTTTACGCGAAGCAAAATATCGAAAAGTGACCCCGTTTGTGAAATCGTAGTAGGCTGAGATTAAAGTTCAGATTTCAGTTGTGGCCCATCAACATGTATGACTGCAAAAATTCAAATCTGTAATCTTTCAAACAGCGAAAATATGGGGGTGTCTTCATCTTAAATGCGACACACTGTATATAGAAGTGATAAGTTTGCCGTGACAGTGCAGTGTAGTTGGGTAAGAATAATAATAAGATTATTCCATTTAACTAATAAATAATAAGTAAGCTCTACATATAAGAATGATTTGTAGCTAGATTTGTTAAAAACTTGCAGATGCATCTCAGCAGAATCTGACGAATAATAATAATAATAATTTATTCAATTAAAAATGGATACATTGATACAAAAAAATCATCTCCAACATTTTTATTATATCTTCAACGGTTCCATCCATGATGATATTGTCCAGTTTTCACATCTTTTGTTTTTCTTTATGCGTATGATTCACAGCTTTTTTCCAGTTCTCTGCAGACACTTGACACTTTTGATGTACGTGCAGGTCTTCCAATTTATGAGTTTTATTGTTTCGTGCTATATCATACCCTTAACTTGCACACATATAAGTTGTTGGCTACAAGTCTTGAATGATTAAGAACAAATTACAAAATGTTCTGGAATTAAATCCAACACCTGCATGAAATACTCGTCAAAAACATGAATATCTCTACTACCAAATAAAAATTATACACACAACCGCAAAATCAAGGGATATTGCCTTATATTGTGAAATTTTAGGCAAATAATTTTTTTTATTGTTTTATTGTGAATAGTATGATATACAATTACTGTTAATAACCCAGTGTAGTAGTTACTCTGTGTAAATAATGATATTTTATAATTAAAAAGAATGAAATTCTTGCGCTCAATTTACAAAAAAAACACTCAATTTTAGTAATTCGTATGTCCTCCTCGAGCATTCAGAACAGCGCGACATCTACGTGGCATACTAAAAATTAAGTTGTCTATGTCAGCTTCAGGAATAGCATTCCAGGCGTCCGTGAGAGCTAAAAATAAAGTTTGCGGATTATTTCTAGGTCTCCCCATATGTAGTACTTTTCGCTGGTGCATATCCCATGCATGTTCTATGGAATTGATATCCGGGTACTGCGCCGGCCATTGCAAAACTTCAATACCTTGCTCATCTAAGAAGTCCATTGCGATTTTGGAAGTATGCGGACGAGCATTATCGTGCATAAACAAAAAGCCAGGACCTACAGCTGCTGCATATGGAATGACAATAGTTTGTAGGATGGTATCACGGTACGACATACCCGTCATAAAACCGTCCAGTAAAATGAGATCAGTTCTTCCGCAATCACTAATAACTCCCCAAACCATGATTGTACCGCCTTGGTAAGAATGGACTTCCTGGGCAAATGCTAAACTGTTTATACGGCCTGGCTCTCTCCAAACACGTACTTGTCTCTAGTCTGGATAAACTCCAAATCGAGATTCATCACTGAATAGCACGTTAGCCCAATTGACGTTTATCCATGAAATGTGTTCCTGTGTCCACACTAAGTGAGCTCCTCGATTTCCTCGCGTTAGTGGAGGAACTCTTAAAGGGCGCCTGGCACGTAGGTTGCTCTCATGCAATCTACGAAGCACTGTATCAGCCGACACTTCCACTTGGTGAACCTCTTGGAGTCTAATTTCGATTTCTTCTAGCAGTCAACTACAAAAAACGGTCTTGTCTCGGGGTAGTGATTCGACCACGACCCCTATGTCTTTCCGCTACATCACCTGCTTCACGATATCGGCGATGTAACCGTGAAATAACGCTTTGGGTTGTACCAATTTGTCTAGCAACGTCTACTTGGCACATCCCAGTTTCAAGCAGACCTATAGCCCGCATCATTTCATCGCGAGTTAAATGCCTTCTTTCCATGATTACTAACACTATATACGACTTTCCCAGACTGTAAACTCCACTGACAACAATTAATAACTAGAAATCCGTGATCAATACTAACAAAAGCAACTGCTCATTAGACATCACATACAAAAAACACTGAAAAATATAGTGATAACGAAAAAGATCAGAAAAAAAGTCAAAAATACAAAATATAGAGTACACAGTAGCGTGTTTTTATTTCTATTTCGATGTACAATAATTGATTTTTCTTACATTTTCTCCGGCTTAAGCTACAATATCCCTAGATTTTGCGGTTGTGTGTATTATCGGGTTGATTAGTAGAAGAATCAAGGTAATTGGTAACATGTCGGAAACTTCAAATTTTTACTGGCAAATAGATAATAAATTTGCTTATCAGTTACGTTATTTAAAATTCCTTTTACAATAAAAACGATCTTTTCTTCGATTTATTGACCGTAAACTGGTTTCTCTTGTTGTTCTACACCATCAGGTAGAATTATGAAAATAAATAATTTATGATGTTCATAAATGTTTACCGTACACCGCAAGAAGCAATCACAGCTCTTGCATATATACTATGTACAGAAGTCAAAGGGTTATATTGCATTTCTATAATGATTTATTATCACATTAGTTCCGGGTTTAGACGAATGTTGGTCAGGGTTTTTTTTTCAAAAGATTTACTCTAACTGTAATTTATTATATCAATTCTACTTTGCCAATACTGACAAGCTATGTTTACAGTGAATGAAGGTATTGATTTTTCAATATAATTTGCAAGGGAAGGTGAGATAGCTGGTTGATAATTTTTTTGCTAGGAATATCGAAGTAAATCGTATAGACAACAAAACATTTAAATGATCTCTACATCAATTTTTATAGTAGATGGGAAATAAAGAAGCAAGAGTGAAACATCCCTGCTTCCACATCACTAAATATAGGGTAAAGGCGGGATAGATGCCTCAGTAGCATAGATGCCTCACTTTCAAAAACCCAACTTCCTAAATTCGCGAATGAAAAACAATAGTATAACTAAGCGCCGCAGGCACCCCCCACCTCATTTAGCCACGGCCGTCCTGAGGTAAGAGCTCGTTTCGCTCGTGTGTGGTTTCATATTCGCGGCGAACTTAACGAACACGTAAAAGTTTTGAAGGTAAGTAATTAATTCCGTTAAATTTTGTATTACGTCAATATACTGATTCATCAAGTATGCATCTAGATGTGAATAGTTGCTCTTTGTTTTTTTCATTTATTTAAAAAATACTTGGGCATCTATCCCTATCAAAAAGGATAGTTGCCCTGATTTTCCGCGGTAAAGGTGCCCCTAGGGGCATCTATCCCTCCATTCACCATGTATACCATTATTGATTTCAGTGTGCTTTGAACACATGATTTTTGTGTTCTGTTATATTTTTCTCAAAAGAAAGGAAGGATAGTGAGCTCGAGTATGTTTTTAGACTACTTACAGAACAATTACAGTCAGCTTTCGGGGAAAGGGACAAAAATACCATGGGGTAGGTTCCTACTCCGCGACCTTGGTTTCTGGAAAGTTGCCGAAACGTCAGAAATTCAAATTTAAATAGGTAAATCCGCGATCAAATTCGTTAAAAATGAGTAATATAAGTGCTAGAAGATGCTATGAAGAACTTTATTATGTTATTATGTTATTTTAAAAAAATAATTACTTTAACGAACATGCGTGTTGAAACTTTTTTGTTGAACAAACGCTTTCAGAATTTTATTACGATAATTTTATTTGATTCATAAGTAGATTTCAATTGTGACTATGACAATTAAAAGATTTAAAAAAACTGCGAAGTGCTTTCCATTATAAATAAAACAAAGACAATAATAAAATGTTATTAATATTAAACAGTATGAAAGGCATCTATCCCGCGCCGCAGGCATCTATCCTTGTTAGTTTTTTCATGGTGGGGCAACTATCCATACAGGTAGGTTCTATCCTCAAAAATAGAGATCCACGAAAAGCTAAAATCTGCTAAATCTATAATTTATGGGTACAAAAGGACCAGTCACAGTTGAACTTAAAGGACTAAACTAGCTACAGTCATAAACATTATTATTATAACAATAATATTTTTTAAATTAGGAGTATATTTCAAAAAGCGGGGCATCTATCCCGCCTTTACCCTACATCGCCAACAACGAAAAAACAATATAAATTAGTCGACTCAGAACAACTGTGAACCAGCAACGAACAACAGGAACAGGAAGTTTCTAAATCCAGCTATATATTTTTGCTCAGCAAATGCGAAATGTGCATGGCCTCTTATGCTAATTGCAAACCTATTACATGTAAAAAGCGGAAGCACGTTCTACAAAACAAGTTTTAAAATATTCAACAACGCATCGCAAAACGGTTCAAAAACAAAACTTAGTCTACTCCTTAGAATGAAACATCATTTATCAAAAATGTCGTGTGGTCCGGTGACTCCCACCATATTGAATATCGGGCACAACTGACATTTACAAATGAATAATAATTGTGTTCTTTTACTTTCAACAATGCTCTGATGCGGCTTTATGCAGCTAGTAGGCCTAGTTATTCAACGAGAGGTCCGCTCGTCGTTTGTTACAGACTTATATGTCTTCAATATATCAGTTCAGGGCATGGAAAGATGCATAAATCCTTTTTTAGGAGAATTCGATGTGTTATTGATGAAATTATTCCAAGAAACCGATAAAAAGCTTAATTTTGGACAAATATATTTGTATTTAGAAAGTTTCATTTACAAAAATTTAGTTAATTCAATCATAGAATATTATAATGAAGCCCTTTCTAAAAACAATAATCCATCTATCTTTGACTGTGATAGAGCTGGTAATTGCCAGTAAAACTTTACTTGAAGCCCGGTTTTGTATGAATTGATTTAATGAAATCTTTACGTTGAAAAGGAATTTTCTTTGGCGATAGTAATTTTTCCTTGTGCTTGTACAATACAAACTTTGTTAAGGGTCCAAAAGGAATCAATTTATCCACTGACTACGATTCTTTGCTTATTAGAAAACGATGCAAACGTAGACAGATTACACGAAGATGATTTATAGAAAGATAATGCATTAATGCTCATATCATTTTCATGTCAGCATGGAGTGCATTTTTTTTCAAACAGGCGAGATTCAATTACATGTTCTTTTATTGTGACGTTGATCAATTGCCAATAATTTGTTAGTTATTCCCTCCAGAGATGTTGATTTTGTGCTGTAAACAAGGGTTGTATACAACATAATATCAATCTAGTAATGTTGTATTATTCCAGAGATATTAGATTTATTCCAGGATTATAAATTATTGAAAAACGACTAAAACTTCTCACTTGTAGTTGACTATTTTTGTCTGTGAGAAGTTTGTTCAATTTCTCGATATATAGACAAAACTAGTCTAGTGAGAAGGCATGGCTCAATAACACGGGTCATGGTTAACAATAAGAGACAAAAGTCATAGCATTCGCTATTTGTATTTATTATTATTGATATTATTGTTAGAAGAAGACTAATTGATAATACAATTGAAGCGGGAGAAGAAATGTATTTAGCATTTATAGACTTGAGGGCAGCTTTTGATACAGTAGAAAGAGACAAAATTTGGGAGGTATTGGAAGACTTAGAAGTACCGAAAGCTCTAATCAATATAATTAAAAGCATTGCACATACGAGACTGTCAAATTAAGAGTGCAGATAGGAGGTCGAAGATCGGAAGAGTTTTCAATGAAAAAAGGTATAAAACAAGGTGATAGTTTAAGCCCACTGTTGTTTGTTATTATTATGGACAAAATAGTGGAGGAAATAAAAAGACAAGGAGGACATCTGGACACGATAATAGGGTATAGGAGCATGGTACCGGTCAGACTAAGTAACCTACTATACGCAGACGATATCGTACTCATATCAAAATCAAAAAATAAAATGCAGAAACTAATTAACTTACTAGCAAGAGAAATAGAAAAGATGAAAATGACAATAAATACAGAGAAAACCAAAGTAATGATAGTAAATGAAAAACAGGGGAATAATTACGAGGAATTGAAATGTACTCACAAAACATTAGAAAGAGTAACAACCTATAACTACCTAGGAAGTATTTTAACAGAAAATGGAAATATAGACGCAGAACTTATTAACAGAGCAAATAAATTAACAAGATTATATTATTCCTTAAATCGAACATTACTAAGCCATAAATACATTGATATGAATACAAAGATGAAAATATACAACAAAATTACAGTACCAACTATAACTTATGCCAGTGAGAACTGGGTATTGCAGAAAAAGCATGAAACAAAAATAAATGCAATGGAAATGAAATATTTAAGGAGAATAGCAGGAAAAACGAAATGGGACAAAGTGAGGAACGAAGAAATCAGAAGCATAACAACTAATCAAGACCCAATAATATCAAATATTAAAAAGAAACAATTGAACTAGTTTGGCCAGTAAGAATCGAGCAAGATAGAATAGCGAGAGAAGTAATGGAAATGGGAATATCAAGAAAAATACAAAGGGGAAGACCCAGGAGGAAATGGATAGACCAGATTGAAGAAATTGGAAAGAACAAAGGAAAGTCATTAGGAGAGATGAAGGCATTAGCCAGGGACAGAAAAGAATGGAAAACATGAGTTCAGGAAGAACTCCAATCCGACGCCTGAGAAGGCATAAGGAGAAGAGAGAGAAAGAAAGATATTATTGTTGAATATTTAAATGTAAATGATTAAATGTTTTTAATGTTAGAGGCCAGGCTAGTTTTCGTTAAGTAAAGAAAAAAAACTACAGCTTGGCAACATCACAATATTTTGTTTTGCAACGTCATCGTCTTTTTATATATAAGAATTCTGGGACGACATTTACTTATACCTAAAAGTTTCCTTTAGACCTGGTTCCTGAATGAATACGTATTGTGTCGTAGCATTTTGTATTTCTAAGCATTTGAATGGAAGTTTTTTCTTCTTCAATTTCACAGAATGCTCATTTTTCTTGCTCCACTAAAAAGAGTTTATCCAGCTTAAGGCGGCAAAACTATCACTCTGGCCTAGGCATACATTTGTTCCAAAACCTACCCGCACATTGAGTTTTCTTAGTCATTCCTATACAATTTCAGCACTGACTAACTATAAGTACAAATACTCAGTCAGTAAGTTCTTAAAATCTAGTGTCTTCCTTCATAGCAAGTGCATGTCTTTAGCATTCTACGCCAGTCACACTATTCTCTGTCCCATCAATTTCAATTTTAAACGGTTGAATATTGGATAAATACAAACTTATATGTTAAAATCAATTCCACTGACCATTATTCGAAACAATAAATCAACCAACTTTTTCAATGTATCAAAGAAACTTTATAAGAGCTCTTAACAGTAAAATTGTTGTCTATGTTAATGTAATAAATCATTGATGTGAAGTGGATCATTAACAACTAAGCAAATAATTACAATAAATTGTAATACGACTAGACTATGTCATTTTATCATAGTTTTATAAAATTGAACCTGTTGTCGCTACTGTAGTATCAATTTGTAGTAATCTTCTCTTTATTTTGAAAGAATTAAGTATACAATTCCACAATAATATTGGACAGAAAGTTCCCAATTTAACCGACCAAAAAGTTCGTTAGAGACAAATTTAATTATCAAAATACTCTTATTCGATTTATCTCCATCATCTTCAAGTGTCTATTGTGCTCACTGCTAGCAGACTCACTACAGTTTAGCAGTTTTCCTGTTTTTAATAATCAAGTCTGCCGTAATCTTTGGAAAACCCACCTTCTTCTGCTCCTTCTTGTGGTTTCTGTTTGATTAGTCGTGCTGGCAAGTTGATACTGTTGTACGAAAGAGATTGGCAGAAGTTTTCAAAACAAAACCTGAAGAATGTTCAGCCAGAATCTCTTCTTTATTTAGCTTCTCGTTTTCCATTATTTTTTCCTCTTCTTGATGGTGTCACCAATTTTGGAAGAAAATTGAAGATTATCAGTTTTTTGGAAACTACCTTTAAACTCCTTGGTTAATAACAGATAGAATACAGTATGAATTCCTTTTCAGTTAAAAGAACAGTATATTATGTAATGTAATTTTTCTGCTACACCCCTTTTAAAACATATTAACTTAACTTAAAAGCTGCATTTTTCATAATGTATAAAACATTACTGAATATCATTTTAATTATATATTCCTTCCATTTGTTTACAGTCACGAATAGAAACTGCCCCGCATTAAAACTATCGTTTTAATTTAATAGGGCACTCTGACGACGTGTTATTGATGAAAATTTTCATTAAACTTATTTTCGAAAGAATCACAATGCAATTTCCCATCGAGCCCTACTTCGTTCGCGTTATTGATATTCAGCTGGGTGGAAAAAAAACCTTATTCAAATAATATGGCTGTAATCTCTTTGAAATTGAAAATTGAACACTGAATGCAGTGTTTTTACAATATACGGCATCGACCGGTTAAAATATCAGATATTGATTCAGTTGGGGATGTTATCCATCGATCCAGGGAAGAATATGAATAAATACACTATTTTAAACAACAGTTTTTTGGTGCAGTTATCATGATATCCAATCAATATGGTATTTGTATTGTTACATTGAGCAATCGTATTTATTTTTTCTCGAAAAAACTTGAGCTTTAATCACAGTAAACTATAAAGTAATGGAATTAACAATAATTTATTTATAACATTTGGGAAATAACAAAAAATTATTAGTCAGAATCTTTCAACTTAGAAATCTAGAGATCCTAAATAAAGTTCTCCATTACATATTTAGTAAACTATAATAGTATATTATGTTATAAGGATTAAAAGTGCATATTTGCGTGTAAAAATAGGCACTTTTAGTCCGTATGATATTATACTATTTTTTCTCCAACCAAGTCAAAATTAAAATAAATTTAGTTTTATTCAAAAATCGTTAATAATTTGTTAATAAATTTGAACACCTATTAATTATAACAGCGATAGCAAGTCGGTAGTCATGGATATCTGGTATTGGTATTGGTAAATATTGATTGTCAAGTAGACGTCAGTAGACGTACTAATCATATAATTTTTGTAGTAGTTTATGAACCTTGCCAAGTTTATGAACTCGCATATCAGCGATTCATGGATTGGTGTAAAGAAAAAAATGTGCAAAACTATGCGGAGAGTGTTCTTATGGTGTATTTCTCAAATTTAACGAAGACCGTCAAGCCATCCACTCTTTATTATATATTATATAATATAATATACTATTCTTCAAATTTCAATTAGAGAGCTCAAATGCAATTACTTTTAGTCCTAGGATTGAAAGTGTTGCTAAGCAACGAGCAAATTTTTGTACGGTAAAGGAATTGATGGCTTATGCACCTGAAAATAGTACAAAAATGCCAACATTTTTTTATGGTTGGAGAAAAATAAATTTATATGAAGTCGCACTGCTGATAAAGGTACTGTTTAGTGCAGCTATAGAGTGCAGAATATACTTCCAGAATGGTCCCTTGTTTTCTAGCATGTAAAATTATTCTCTAAACGTATCTCTCTGCACTTCTTTACCATTCTTCAATGATATGAAGCATTATATTATTTTCTTAATAGGGATCCTTTTTGTCTATTCCAATAATTCTTCTTACTCTCCTGTTTTATGTTGACAGCCAAATTGGTTATCTGCAAATTGTCTTTCTCAACTGACATTTAATGTAGTCGCAAATTATCCTCTCAATCAAACAAGGAGTACAAAAGGTATACAAATATTCAAGTTCTGTTTTATACAATGCAAATTACAAAAAAAATTGATCAACTCCAGACTTAAACTTTTAAATGGAGTTGTAGATATAAATTGATCAACTAGTTTTCTTATCAATCATAATCAAGTCAGTGGAGCGAATTTCTTGGTTAAATTGCTTCAAAAGTTTTATCTTCAGGAAGGGAGCTTCTATTCTGGTATCGGAACATCTCATTCACGTCTCGAATTTCTGATTGTCAGTTTTACATTAGAGATGAGCGGGGAATAACCGTTACTTCTTTCAACGATAGGTAACAGCTACTCCTTTCAAATATTTACAACGTAACGCAGCACACTGTATTGTCGCGTCAGCGAAGTGTAAGTAATATGTGTGAGCGTTGTCTGCAGCATACAAACGTACTCCCGTCGTATTTTGCGATCAATCTTGAGAATCATGATGATTTTAAGAAATCTCATTTGAAGATTAGATTACTCTGGTTCTACCGAATGGAATTCAACAATTTTGGACTCCTTGAAAGAGATCTGTAAAGTTTGTGTTTTTCTTTTATTTTTCCATTCGGTACTTCCCAAGATAACAGAAAAAAAAGTTGGAACGTGTCGCGGGACACACGGTAGGAACTTTAGTTCCTTTTAAGCAAAAATTATGTAATACATCTGACGTTATAGAAAAACAATTTGTATATTCCTCAGTGGTCGAGAAGTAAGCGAACCAGACTCTCACGCGGTAGACCCGGGTTCGATTCCCCGTGAAGAAGTTTTTTTTATTGTTAATATTATTTTTAAATAATTATTCTGCTTGATATTAATAACGACAACAGGTAGACGTTTGAAATATTAAGCAGAATATTCATTATTATAGATAATGGTAAGGTACCCTTCATGAGGGAGTCTACTTATAACAGCATCGTATATTTAAAAAGGGAACCGTAGCATTATACAAATTGGACATTCAAGAACTGTACTTTCACCACAAAAAAATTATATACAATTATATATTATATGACAGTTTATAGAAATTTTTTTTTTCTAGATTTTTTTTTTTTGGGTCGTAGATGCTTTTCGACTCGTGTGGATTGTCCATATCGCACTTGAACGATTGCTTCGTCCTCGTGCAATATGGCCATCATATCCACATTAGTTGCACAAACTACTATTTCTATCAAAATATGCCCTTTTACATTTAAAAACAACCTGCCAAATGTCAAATCAATGTATCCATCCATTTTAAAGTTATCGAATTAAAACATTCAAGTTTTCAAAATTTCAACACTCTGTATTTCGAAAAGTAAATGTGCTAGACCCGTTAATCCTCATATCATTTTGTCCAATTTTACGAGATGAATCTACATGCAAACGTTATAAACCCTTAACGTTCGAGATGCTTATACCATTTTTTGCGCGATCGTATTGAAATAAATTCCGAATAAAATAATTTAAATTTCTTCGAAATGAATGAAATGTCAAAAGTGATATTTACCTATTCTTCTCGATCAGTTTAAAATATATTTTGCATTTTGGTGAAATTGTTTTTATGCTATTTATTACTTTTCGACGTCTGAACGGTAAGTAAATCACTTACCGACGTGTTAAACTTAGAAACCAGTAAACACAACCTACCGTCCTGACAACCGATGCTGTAAATAAAAAAAAAAAAAATCAATCACGTAAAAAAAATTATGGAAATAATAGTAAACATTAATCCGAACAAATTCAAGTAGATCACCAGCACTGCGAATACCAGCTTTGCATAGAATTTTAATATAGCATCGGTGGTGCATTGGCCTTCCACGCGGACTGCCCGGGTTCGATTCCCGGCCGAAGCATATGAATCGCTGCTTCGTAAACGAGAGAGAGACTCAGGAGAGAGCACACGCCCGCAAGCAAGGCACATAACGAAGCAACGTAACATAACGTAACGTAACGTAACGGTCAGATCTTTTGCGTCGCGACCCCCGGTCACTCAAACATAACCTGACGTAAAGAACTAAAGTTCCAAAAAGGAAAAACAATATTTTCTTGAACTGCAAAACCAAGATAACAGATTTTAATCGAAAATATCAATGGATTCCTCAACATAGAAAACTCCAGCTCTACCTACTTCCAAATGGTCTTTCCTGCTTTTGCAGTGATTAATTGAATATCAATGAATATATTCCTGAGTTTTATGGAATTGATAAAAGTAGGTGCACAGGAAAATATAAATACATTTTGCATATAATAAAGTACATCTCCAAATTCGGCTTTCAATGTCTGCAGACTATTTTCCCATATCACTCAACTGTTAGTAGCTCACTCACTAAATACTATAATGCCTCTTGCAACGTTCTAAATATAACAGTTTAACGCATTGCCAAACTGGCAGCACTGCAAAACTAGTAGCTTGTGATGTGATTTTTCGGTTTTGGTTTCGTATCAAAATGTGAATAGTTAACCTATAAATATAAGGAAAGTAACACAAGGCTGCAATGGTTACCAAATGCCAAGCAACTGATTCATGGGGGACTCTCTGTTGACCTGCTTAGTCATTTGGCCTTTAAAATTTCCCTATAAAATGATATTCCACTTACAAATAATTTTGAAATTTCAGACCTTCTTTTATCAATTGTAAATACAAATTTCTCCATATCCTGGAAATAATCATATCAAATGTAAAGTATTTAATTATTTCGAGAAAATCAAAAGCAACTTCGAAAATAACATCAATCAAGAAAGTTTTTTAGGTTGTATCAGCTGCCAACCAGGATCTTAAGCTTAAGCTGAACTTAAGTGGCCTCAATCGGGAACATTAAATGCTTCTTAGCTATAGTTAAAGAGGCAGGTTCTCTGGTGGTTTCTCTACATTGTCACAATGACCGAAACTGCGACATATTATGTCAATTAATCAAATGACCAGCTTATAGGTAAGCAGCCACTGCTGTCCATACCGCGACCAGATCAATCCCTGAAGAGGACTTGATTCTATGACCAGGTACAGAATTAAATTTCAAAGTAACTTCCAAAAAGAAACCTAGTTTAAGGAATACTCAGCAGAGCAAATAGTATTTCAAAAGACTCCACTCGTACTTTATTTTCTGTAACAAAGAAATAAGGGAAAAATATGGAAAATCGTATACTAAAATTGATATTATTCGCCCCTTGATACCCCTTAATTACTAGGTAAGTACCTTTGTAAGTGTGAGGTATAAAAATACATAATGAATACATCAACGTCTGACGTAATTTTTCCTCGCTTGAAAACTGTAAATACATGTCCCCATATTCGTTAGGATAATGCATCGAGTGTCTGGTATATTTGTGAAATATGAATCAAAATGTCAAAATGTGTATTTCTCGAAGTCGCAGGGTGCCAAAAGAATTTTAACACAGTTCTTGAAAGAGGGTCCGGATGCTGAATAGTTATAGAAAGTCTTATCCTCAGACCATTTCTCATCTCATGTTTGTGTTCTGTTATATTCGACCTGAATTTATTTTTGAAATGTGATTTCTGGATTTATATTTTTTCCTTTTTGTTGCGTAGAAAAGATTATACGACTACTATTACTTTTTATAAAAGGATTTTTCATTTTTTTTAAATTTGATGGCATCTCATTCTGTTTGGAAAATTATTCCATTCTGATACTAGGAATTAGTTTGCTCAATATTTTATAGATATCCAACACGTCATCTGAGTCTTCCATTATCATAAATTTAGGACAAATTAAAATGTATTCAAAAATATCAAAAAAAGTTTTAGATGGAATCAAACAATCTCGTAGAAGTAGTTAGTAAAAGAAAACAAAATGTTGAAGAATAAATCCCAAATTAGAGCTGTGTTCAATTAAAATCTGATGCATCAACTTAAAGAAGATTTATAAATGAAGAAGTCATAATGGGTTTATTTAAAATGAAATGAAAAGAGAAAAATATGATAAAAAATATGATAAAAATTACTTATTAAGTCTGGAGAAAGAAACAAAAGAAGCAGATAAATGGAATTAGTAAGATGAGTAACCAGTTTCAGGATTAATTCATCTTTAGGATCAGTTTTAATTATATAAAATACTAGACAGTTTCACTGAAAATGCTCAAACCTCAATAATAAATGCTCAAGCTGACCCACGCGAAGCCGCGCTTCGCGCAGCTCTGCTTCAAGTCTGAACTGTAGCATCTAATTTATAGTGAAGCGATAATTGTAAGCGTAATTTTGAAGAGCCGCGCCGATTTGCTTGGTCTTAATTCCTATATACATGACATCTGGACAGTTGCTGCTTGCCAGATAGTGTTATAATGCAATGAGCTCGTAAAGCTACAAATAGATGCTACTAAATCAGTAAATTAGTTTGTTAATTGAAAACCATATCAGGGATCTGTTCTACAAACAATAAGAGCTACTTATTAATATTATTTATGGTGAAAGAAATAAAGCTAGTCACAGTCTAATGTAGCAGAGCTCGAAAGTAATTGGAAGAAGTTCTGTTAGATTGTAATTGTTGAGATATTCTTACACCAAAATCTATTGATTTTGGTATAATAAGAAGAGAATGCAGAGGGCATCATATCGTTACACCATAAAACACTTTATCGTAAAATCTGTGCATATTAATAATTGCCAGTCACTTTTGACCGTGAACGAAATCAACAGTGATTATTTGACTTATCATCGTTAGTAAGCTGTTTTTCGATATTGCTTTTTCGTGTTGTTCTATTGAAATTTTGATTTTAAATATCGGAGCGAATTTGGAATTTTCTTTTATAAAAAATAAATAAAATTGTGGAATATTTTTAATATAATGTATGTTTTCAATTTATTCAAAAAATAAATATATATTAGTCTATTTATCAAAGCCTTAAAGTAACCAAGGAAAGGAGGAATAGTTGAACCATGATAGTTAGTATCGGTCTGCATCCGTCGTAATCTAGATCTGTAACCCACGTACCTAGTCAGTAGTGCTACTGGAGATGTACTAGCTAGCAGTCTGAAATACCAGAGCTGCTGAGTATCCTGCCAGATCACTAGTAGGTATCCAAGACTAGATCTGCGAAGCTACGATGCCTAGGACGTTTGGATGATGTTCAAAATTCTTTGGGCCAATAAGAATCTCTGTGTTTTCAGCAAATGTGCCCAGGTCAATCTTAAAGTTGACAGAAGAGGCCGTAGAAAAAAATTTCTCAACAATTTTACAATTTTGACGGTTTTGAGTCCATTAAAAAGGTCCTTACTACTCTATCGACTAAACTTAAAAGTGTCACAAGAATTTGAATTATAAGAAATTAACAAATTGTCAATCAGTTTTCCCTACAGAATTCGTTTCAAATAAATAGGTGACTGTGCGAAATAGGGTTACTTAATTGAGATTTCTTTATCTTAATTGCTTTCAATGCAATGTTACCCCTACTGCAGTGTTAATTAAGAACGTTCGAAATAATAACTCAGCATCTGCTGTTCTAAATTAATGTGGTAAATATGAAGCACACTGACTTTGTTTTTGGAAGTAAATTATTCTACTGTATGTCAGATATTTCAAGACGTTTTTTTTATAAAAAATGTTCATTATTTTATATAATTTAAGCTGATCTTATAGGTATTTTTTCATTATTTTAAACTTAAAGTCTGTAAGTATCGCAAATATTAATGAATTATTCTAATTATCGTAAATGTGTACACAACACAACGTCAATTAGCGTGTATACAGGGACGTTCAAAAATAAAAAATAAACAATTTTTGACGTACATCTCAGACATCGGTAAATTTACATTACTCAAAATTTACCTTTACCTTTAGGTGCTTCAAGAGATATTTTTTACTCTGTGGTATCGAAAAGTCAAATGAAAAAATCACGAACAATTTCTTTAAATTGAAGTATTGAAGCCTCTAAAAATTGTACGCTACTGACATATATCAAATGTTAATACCGATCTTTTTAAACCACCAACATTTTATCAGTTAAAAGCTATAACTAAGTGTTGGGATTTTAAGTGGGTCACATTTTATAAAAATGTTTTTTTCTGAGCTACTATTTAGCCAAGATTAAGATTACTTTTCGTATCACTGTGTATATTTTTTCCATCTTGCATTTGCACTAAATCCTCTTCTACGTAAACCTCCTTACATTTCTAAGCCATCCCTATGAGAAAAATCTAATTTCGGAAAAGAATGCCTCCATCTAAACCATTAGAAACCCTAGAACCAAAACTATTTTTGACCCACCCTCGAAATATCCTCCCCTCGGCCAATAGAAACTATTTATACAATTTTAACGCTTCATTAGAAATTCCTTTGTATTCTTTGTTGTTCCAGAAATTGTAAACTATGCATCATTTTGCAATTCGTTACAAGAAGAACCGAAAAAAGATATCGTACGAAATTTGATACACAGCAGAATGATTAATTATAAAAAATGTTTAACAATATAAGAGAAACTGACAACTGCCGTTCGGTGTTTTTTTTATATTATTGAGTTTAGTTTGACTGTATAATATATTTACACTTTTTAACGTTATAACAATAAATTGTGTATGGATACACACATTTTTATTGATGAGATTTTTTTACTACCATAATGCAGTCAATTACTCTCGAATGGAGCTTGTGCAATGAGCATGATTGAAACATCTGTCACAATTCCTTTCAATACATAATTTTTTGCGTACCTTAGATTACGTACTTTTGTATTCGTGAATCTGTAAAATGTATTGTCGCGTTGTCGTAGCAGAAAACGCTCACATATTGGGACAAAGCGGAAACTGCACGTATTCGTAGAGAAGCGTTCTCGCCTCGTCTCATCTCGTACTGCCTTGTAAGTCGCTAAGCGTATAATGAGTAGTGTACTAAACTAACGTCTAGGTAGTCACGCAGCATGGCTTCCCGAATATGAACGATAGGCGCCAACGTTGTCAAATTTAGTAGTAACATAACAATATTGAAGTAAATAATATGTAAATATCAGAAAATAAGAAATAGAAAACTAAAAAAAACAAGAAAACCCAGGCCCAAACCCGGTTGATCAAAGTGTAACTATGTATAAAAATATTAGAAAATAAAAAATCAAGAAAACCCAGGCCCAAACCCAGTTGATCAAAGTGTAACTATGTATAAAATATCAGAAAATAAGGAATAAAAAACTAAAAAAAAAACAAGAAAACCCAGGCCCAAACCCGGTTGATCAAAGTGTAACTATTTACTAACCGGGCTTCGAACCTACGACCTCTGAGTTGTAAGCTCAGTACCCTACCAAGTGTGCCAATCTGCTCACATTCAGTCACATCGAATAGAAGGTTGAAGGCTACTGGAGCAAGTGACAACCTATAGAATACATAAAATTATTTTACTAGAAAGCTCAGCAATTAACAATCCTCACTGCTCCTGATTCAAGAGAAGGTTTTTGAATTATCATGATGTAGAACGCCATGTTATCTCAATAATCTCAATAAACTGTTAAGCTACAAGTTACTTGATAATGATTCTATAGCATGATTCCTCAAACAGTTGATAAAGAAGGATCAGCATAAATATGCGGCGTAAGTGCTTCTAACAACCTCTCTTCTACAACTCTTACAGATTTATTGTGTGTGCACTCCTTTTATTTTAAAGTTCCCTATGCTCTAGGTTTTATTAGGCACCTATTAATTTCACAGACAACAATGAGAGAACTACCAATCTATTACCTGTAACACGCGAAATAAAATATATCAATTTCGGAAGCATGCACGATTACGTTCATCAGCAAAAAAAGCAGCTAAAGCAATCAATTATCTCCTTTCCATTGGACACAAATCCAGGTCCTGGATTGTCGACAAACAATTTAATTAGACTAAAACAAATATCTTATTGTGAAAACGTAGGTATTGCCACGTCATCAAATCGAAGAATCCCTTTTATTCGTGAGTTCATCGGAGGATCACTAGAGATGTTGCATTCAAGACGGTGTTGCCGAACTCCATTCGACGTTTTTACGCTAAAGATCCATAATTTGCAGCTTGGACTACATGTACAGGGTTATTCATTATAAATTACCCACCCCCTATTATCGTTATTATTACTTTCAGAAAAAAAAGTTTTGTATAAAAGTTGTTTAGTTATAGCTGAATGTCCTTAATATTTTATCAAAAGTTCAGTAGCGTGCGAATTTAAGGGGATACAAAAAATAATAGTTCTTTTTTAAATGGGACACCCTGTATATTTTCACATTTTTGGAACGGTCTTTTTTTTTCTAACTTCAAAAATATATAATATGTTACCCCTCTACCTTGCACCCTTTTTGCGTTATGAAATGTTGTAAATCTTTGTTTTAGTAATTACTGTAAATATGAAAAAGATAATTTTATTTAATGCTATGAAAATGACAACTAACATGTTTGAAGATTGACATTTCTTATATAAAGTAATTAAAATGGTTCTTAGTAAGGAAGAAAAAGTCAAAATATATACCTATACAAAGCAGAAAACAGAGATTTATTTAAGAGAATTTATAAATAATAACTTATAAAAGATATTCGAAATGTCCACCATTATTGTTACCTAATGCATAATTGACAACACCTTATATTATTTATAATAACATTGTAGATGACTTCATTATTTTCATTTATTTCAAGTTGAATCCTTGCTTTAAGCGCTTGTATATTATTATTAATAAAATCTTTCACCTATCTGTAATCCATTTTTATTACTTCATCTGAAAAATGTTAATTATCAAACATATTAGTTGTCATTTTCATAGCTTCCTTTGATAAATTATCTTTTTCATATTTACAGTAACTACTAAAACTCAGATTTTCAACATTTCATAACTCAAAAACGGTACAAGTTAGGGGTAACATATAATGAATAACCATGTACCTACATGTACAAGTATCCTAGGACCTGGGTAACAAGGTACAGATTATTGCATATGCCGATGATATAACTATAGTTGCAAGAGATAAAAAAAGTATGACTGCGGCTGTTATTGAACTTAGAACCAGTAAAAAGAGGTCTTAAAATAAATAGGAGCCAAACGAAATACATAACCTACAATAAAAAAACCTCAGACTACATAAAGTAGGTATATCGCATTATACATTTTAAATAGCTTGTTAGTGATACCTAGTCAATGGAATAAACGAAAGGAGTGAATAAATCTCCAATAATGCTGGAAAGAATAATATTAAAAAGAAAGAATATTATTATAGAATTGTTTTGCTGAGCAAGTTGGGCCGCTTTCGTTTATAATTTTCGTGACATTTCGCAGTATGTATGAACATACAATACATGACAGTAATGTTAAGGTGAATCTCGTTTGTAAGTTACATGGTCATTTACTAGCCGATTTATTTTTTTTTTTTCGCTTACGACCGACTTTTAAACCCATTTGGCAAATGCGCTGTTTTTATAAATGTTGCAATACTCTGAAAGCTCTCCCGACTGCTTAGAGACTTTAAAAGAGAAAGAAAAAGAAAATCAAAGAAAGAGAAAGACAGAAAAAAATCAGTGCAGTAGACACAGTATTTTTTTAGAAATGTTGAATGGAATGCCATCATGTTTAGGGGTTAATAAATGACCCAGTTCATATTTTTACTAACATGGTAAGAAGTACTTTCATTAGGGAAAGGAAATATTCAGAAAGACGTCTGATACGTATTCAACCAGGCTGTTTCTTCTTACTAGCTAAAACTCCTCATAAAGAAGATATTTATACATATAATTACAGATTTGTTGAAATATTTGATCGATTTCAATGGGCTTCTCTAATTCTCCACTCTCTTGATCAATAGTAAAACCTACTACACTCAAGATATTTTCTTTGCTGTTTTTTGTTCGAGTATTTTTTAATAAATGTTCATCTATCACGAGGCAACAAATCCATTTGTTTCGAGCTTATGAATATTAAAGTGCAATATAATCAACTGCTTCTGGTTTAATCAAGTTTGTATTAAAATGAAATAATACGAATCTACCTTATCCCCTCATCTCCGCCAATGAAAGGGGGCCACGGTGCGGCGCGGACTGTTCTCTCAGAGCCGTCACTCACTCTCCCAAACTTACCCATGATTAATGATCGCTTAGCGGCGCACAGCTTCAAACAACAAACTTTTCCCAGAGAAAAAATATTGTATATAAGAAACGAACGTTCGAAAAGAGTCTTTCTGTATCTACCCTTCAAGATTTCCTTCATTTCGCCTTCAGGCGCTCCAGAACGGTGCCGAAGAGCACTGCGTCGCTTGACACTTCTCCAAGTTTATTTTCTGTTGTGTCTGTTGTAATTCATTATTATTTTCATTTTTTTCCGGAGGATTTACTTCGTATCGAGTCATGTTTTCGTGAAATTCACTAAGGGAAACAGCATTTTTCAAATTTACATAAACAAGGGTCTTAATTTAGTAGAAAAATTGCTTAAGAAAATTGTTACTGCTTCTAAACTAAGGTGATTATTTTTTTTACTTGTCAAAATCTGACATTTTGGTGGTTTCAGCCAATAGCAGTACGTTATTCTAGCCAATCATTCGGTATTATACTGATAATTCTGCTTCCTCATCGATAATACCATGTTTACATTGAAACGTCAAAATTTTACTTTGAATTTGTCATTATTGACAACTAAAAGTGCTTCGAAGCTCATTGAAAAATGAACACAACCAATTCAGTGCCATCACCCAATATAATTTTGAACATTTAGGTGATAAAAAATTTTAAATTGTTGAAAAAAATAATCTTCCCAAATACAACTCGCTCTTCAAATTTTATCACATAATTTTTTATTTTCATCACTCAAACTTGTTTATTTGAGGCAAAAACATTCAAACAAACCGAATTTAGATAAAATCCCTCGTCCTAATAGACTCGTGATTTTATCAATCGGTTTGTTTTCATATTTTTGACAAATAAACAAGTTTTCGTGGAAAAGAAAAAATTATCGATAAACTTTGAAGCACTCGTGGTATTACCTTTGATAGTAGCATAGTGGGGAAAGCTCAACTTTTCTCACGAGTGTGGAAGTTTGTGGCACGAGCACGATGAGCGAGTGCCGCAAACACACGAGTGAGAAACGTACTTTCTCACATATTGCACACTATACTTTTTCTGCAACTGCACAAATTTAAAAAATACAGGTGAAGTATTTAAATATTTATTTTTATGATTATTAAGAAAAATAAAACTGAACTATCTCGCCCTAAACTGTAACATAATTATGGATTTTTTGTATGCCAATTCATAATTTTTCTTGAAATTTCCGGCAGCAAATCCAAAGTTACTTTTGCAGCTTTTTCGTCACTATTGTCAGTATTCATATTACTTATAGTCTGTACAGAAAGTACGAGGAGTAATAAACCCTAATTAAGTATGCAAAACCTTTACAGGGAGCACCATGAAATTTTTGATAAATCTCTTACTTTAAATTACATTTCTTCCGTAAATCTAAAAACCAGGTAGATCGACCCCGTATTTGTTTCAGTTGTAGCAAAGTTTAGGGTTTCTTCATTGTTAAAGGATAAGCAGATAAGCAATAACGCAATGCAGTGGTGTGTATTTTGGGAAAAAAATACGTTTTAAATCATAATATCATAAAAAATGAAAAGAAATAATTATTGGAATACATTTATTACTTACATTTTATTCTATATCCGACTCGGAAGAGGAAGAATCGTTGTTGACATTAATAATAATAGGGTCGATTAAATCATCACAAATATTGTCAATTTTCAACATATTTGCCTCTACTTTGATAACATGCTCGATACAGTTTGTCCAATTTTCCTTACTAACATGACTTACAGCACTCTCAAACAATTTCACAACATCGTTTATTTTAAAAGTAGTATTTTTTTTCCAACTTCCCCCTTTACCTGAGCCCATATTAATTATATGGGATTAAGTTCACAATGATAAGGGGGAAGTCGAAGAACTGATATACCACGAGAAGAAGCCATTTCTTCTACAATGTAGGTTTTGTATTTATTCTTGTTCATTTTTGCAATTCTGTAAAGTTCTTTCCTTAGTGGATCTTTTGGAAACTTAATATTTTTTGAAATAAGCCACTCCAAAAGCTCTGCTTTACGCCAACGACTTGTGGGTAATGCTTCTCGTAACCGTGAATGGTAACTTGCGTTGTCCATAACAATAACAGCCCCTTTTGGAATCAGATCCAACATTTGAACAAACCATTCCTCGAAGACATCCCCATTCATATCTTCGTGATAGTCCCCCGTGCGTTTTGAAATAAAAGTTAATAATCCACCATCAACAAAACCTTCAGACCTTCCAACATGGACAATGACAAGTCTTTTTCCTTTTCCAGATGGCGGCTGCAAACCTAACGACAAACCTTTCACGAATGCCTGCCTTCCGCTTTTAATGTTTTCATCTTGCCAAGATTTGGAAACTGTATATCCAGCATTTATACACACATATATACAAAAATATATAAAATAATTATTGTTACAGATTGGTTTGTTTTCTAATATGAATGAACTGTGTTGCCTTTCTTTATCAAACTTACTAAAATTTATGTACCTCTATCACTTTTTTTTATTAAAATTAGTACATCCCGTTACCTCTGACCTAAATCGTATATTCTTTAGCATAGCTGCAACTCATTCGTTCAATACAAAATGTACCTTACGGTATACCCTCTTAAAATATATTTTGGTACGTCTATGAAATCTACTTAAATGAATGATTTATTACTCCTCGTACTTTCTGTACAGACTATAGATTATAAAAAAGTACCCATTTAAAAATCATTGGTCATTTACGCACGCTTTTGGGTGTTAAGGTACATTAACATTCAATTACGCGCGTGCTTAATCTCTTGCTTAATTGACATTTCACATAATGATCATTAACATTGGTTCTAAATTTTTTGGTTATGATATTTGTCTTGTCGTAGTTTATCGTGAGTTGGATACCTATAAAAATAAAAATAATGGACGAGAATAAGATTAAAAGTTTTGCTCTCTAGCATCTATCGTAATAACATTACATAAAAAACGGCCCAAAAATTGTGTGAGAAAGAAAATTCACAAAAAAGAAGGTTTTGGGTACGAGAGATTTATTTAGCAATACTTAGCATACTATTAGCAATATGTGATGCAAAATATAATTTTATCTTTATTGATATTGGGTCTTATGGAGCACAGAGTGCTGGCGGCATATTGAAAAATTTAACATTTGGAAAAAACCTTTCAGTAGGCACATTAAATATACCAACAAGTAAACTTCTTGCCCATACTTCAGATGAAATGCCAACATTTTTTATTGGTGGCGAAGCTTTTCCTCTTCAAAGAAATTTAATGAGACAGAAATGATCATAAAATTTTCTTAACTATAGTAACATAACCTTAAAATTTTAAATGAAATTGTCTTTCTGCTTGCATTTGTCAAGCAGAAGAATAAGCCCGCTCAAGCTTAAGCAAAAGTGAAATTTTCAATGTAAATGGATACATGGAGACGTCATATGTCAAGCGAGCAAATTTCAAACTTAAGCACGCGCGTAATTGAATGTTAATGTACCTTTATAATGAAAGTCCCATATAAAAAGCGTTGTTAATTTACGCACGCTATTTAACGTATGTATAATGTATGATTTCACTCATTTTTTTGGTTCTTAAATGACTGATTTTAAAGGTGGTCGTAGATAAAAGTTATTTTTATAGTCTTTTATTTATATAAAATATGGTTCGATAAACATATTTCATTGCGTGACAGAATATTATTATAGATATTGATAGAAAAACAATCATAAACACTTGCCTTTCATCTGATTCCTGGCCAATTTGATGATAGTGTTTTTTAAATCATATACCAGTTATGTCTAACCCCCCAATATATTATTTGTTTTTTTGTGAAGTGAATGTTTCTTAGTTTGACATTTAACATTCGAGTTGAATGGCATTTTAATATAAATGAATTGTAGCTCATAACAGTTATTCATTGATTGATTTTATGGTTGATCATCCAATATATCTTTCGAGTCCTCAGCAACTCAGCCTTCAGGCCTTTTGTCTTTTATTTATATGAAGATAGCAGTCTTCAGACATAACAGTGTTTTCACTAAAACCTTTTTGGGGAAAATTTATATTATTTGTTAGCAGATGTCAGGGATATTGAAACATTATTTTTTCTCCTTCAATTTATTTATAAATATTCACTATAACAAATGTTCCTGGTATTGGTCAATTGTTTAAAACCTTTAATTTTTCGAAAAATGATTTTCGTCTCATTTCATCCAGTGGAACGTAAACTAATGCTTTTTCAGTTGATACATATTGACATTTGTGCACTCTTTGAACATTTTGGAAATACGACAGCACAACAAAAACAAGCAACAGCAAGTAGGCAATCCAGATCACGTGACCTAATATGGCCGTGCAGGGCAAACAATTTAGACAGATAGGTTAGTTTTGTATTGTCTATTCAGTCATAAACAGTGCTCAAGACTTTTTAGTCGAATTTATTAGAATATTTTGCTTCAATTTAATATATTTTATTAGTGTTTAGTATATTGTTCATTTGATTAGTATTTTTTATTTAGAATATATCACTTTTCTTAGTATTTATGAATATTGTTATTGAACAAAACTGAACAAAATGCCTGCTACATACAGCCTGATATTTGATTTTTGATTCTGTTAAATCATCTCTATTGATTGCTTCCAACCACATTTCTCTACGCTTCTTACTTAATTCATTCTTGTGCACCAAAAATGTGTTCTTTAAAACAGCTGGGACCTTACTAGGTCTCGGTTTGAACGGCTCCCTCAACCGACTACAATACAAGTTGTTGGCATTTTGAAGTAGGTGTTTCACTCCTGAAATCCGTAAGCATAAAAGTTAAATACTGCAGGTGATATCTTCCAATTCAAGCAAGTGAAATTTTAATACCAGCAATTTCATAAAAGTTTCACTTTCATTATAATATTGTATATGTTTTAGTCAGTGTGTACTTACCCGTCAATATTAAATAATATTTCTTGATAGTCTAAAAACCACTAATAAAAAAAGAATCTTCTTATATAGGTACACAACCAAAAGTTGGTCCTAAATTGATATACCCAGCTTAAAAGTTTTATAAAGCTGAACTTTTTATTGTATATTATTAGTATAGAGACACCAAAGCAAAATAAAAGCACCTCTCTCCAAAATAAACACTAATGTATAACAAAATCCACGGTCTACAATGTATTAAATCACATTTGTTTGCCCTGTGTTGCCATATTGAATTTTATTTGACAGGTCACTGGATTGCCTATCGATTTCGAGGTTAGATGAGATGTCAAAATTCAAAAACCAGGGAAGCAAACCTTACAAATTCTACGGAAATAACGGTCTGTTGTTTTCAAGGTCGTTGGCTCTTTGATGTAACGAAGGAAGGAAGAGTGACATCACGTTCAAAGCTCGTGATTACTTTGAGGTTATATTAGAGTTTAGTTTGAAGGTTGTCTGGTGACAAAAAGTTGTCTCGATGACGTAGGTACTAGGGGACTTTAGTACTTCAGTAATAAAAACCCATCAATGATCGTTGTTTATTCTTTTCTTGTAATTTACTTGAAAAATTCTCAAACGTGAGTCGAATCTGCCGAAGCATTTTGCAAAGAAAATCACTCAATATCCACTTGAACGTGATAAATAATCCAATTAAAATGGTGAAGACTCTGATTAAACTTCAATTTTTTTATTGAACCGGATATTTATCCCTTTGAAAGTGGGAACGTGTATAGGTACATTTTGCAACAACTGATGTTTGGATAACAAAAAAGTGTGACAGCTGTTAATCCAAAAATTATTCATTCCATTCTAGCTAAAATGCCCTAAGTCACGATGATAACATTCTATTAAAAAAAATCAACAATAATTTTTTCTTACCTACGCTAAGTTAAAGGGTGCAAATGCAAAGACTTACCTCAAACAAAACCTTGTAAGGATACAGTTGGGACTAGTATCCGTGGCACAGACTGAGATTTTCGTGTCACTTTTGAATCTTTAAGGCCCGACAATCATTAATCTTACGTCCCTGAAGAATAGTTACCGTCGGTTCCTTATCTCGAAAAACCCCCTTACTACGGTAGATCCTACAAGCTGCCTCTTTAATGCACTTAATTAATAAAAAAGATATAAGAGCTCATCCATATCTCAAATGTGGTTGTATGAAATTAAACCAA
>CAJUYG010001408.1:0-26217 GCA_910591675.1 Galerucella calmariensis
GTTGGGGGTTGGTTGAATCATTATAATCATCTTGGACCTTTTTGGAACAGCGTACATAGATAATCGACCTTTTCCTGGGTGACTTGGTGGACTTGGATCGTCGCAATCGTAGTAAGATATTAGCTTTTTAATGAAAATGCTAAATATTTTATGACAGGTACCTATACATTTCTATTTTATCTTATGCCTACCACTTCAGTCTTTTTATAGCATTGGAACTGGGATGAATTTGCTTGTTTCAAGATATATCGTAAAAACAAGGACAATCCTAGTTTATGTAGATGCACTCATCGAGAGTGACAAGACTTGGGGAAAAATTGTAAATTCATGTTCCATAAAGACTTATTTCATCTTGATTGTGGGCTGTTATTCTTACATTTTTAAAGCTTCACAATCTATTACGTCACCGTCGGATTCAAGAGCCATTTATTTTAATTTGTGTACTGATCATTATACGCTTTTATAAGTTTTCACGATACATAATTCTTCGTCTTTTACTTCTTCCTCTTTTGATCTGTTCATGTCGTGCATCTTGGAATAACCAAACAGCTGACTGACATTTATTTTCAGGTTCATAAGAGTTAATAAAGTATTCATAACCACTGACAATACTGTATATATTTCTCAAGTTTTCTGCATTATACCGATTTAGAGTAATGTTCAAGTTATTTATAAATAACTCCGTATACGGAGGTTTCAAGTATTTTTTAAGAGGAACAACAAAACCTGAGTGAGAATTGTTAATAGTAAATGCAGTGGTCGAATCACAACAGACCAGAAAAATGAAATAATGAAAACACGTCCACAAGGTTGTCTGAAACCCTCCAATCAGCATATTATTATATAGGAAATAATTGGCCTGACAACTGTTAGATACGACCAGAAGTTCATTTTTGGCTCCAGAATCCACGTTTTCCCAAAAAGCATCGGGCACGTCCAAAGAGCCGTAGTTACTTTGGGATGTATGCATTCCACGAGACTCCCAATGATGAAAAATGGAAAAGTGAGGAAAGTGCTTCAATAGAACTAAATGCAGAGACATGTGTAGCTAAACATTCAAGCAAAATGTAGGCAAATCTCGTGTTGGAATTTAATTCCTTCTTGTGTTCTGATGTATTGAACTTTTTCTGATCTGAGGACATGCTAAGATTTTAGTGCTGCCTATCAGATAGTATAAGGATCTTTTGGCGTTTATTCCCATTTTCGATATTCAATTGCGAACACATGTCGAATATAGATACAAGATTTCCTAACGATGCGTGGATATTGCACCTGGGTATAGCTCCATGGACTCCAGCTCCTGTTCCAATGCCGGTCTAAGATTCGTCTGTGTACCACACCAACGTTCCTTCATGAGCATGCTTTGATTGACCATGGTCTTTCACCTAAAACACTCCATTATTCACAATATATTTTTTAAGATGCCTTGCCAATTTTATAGGTCCTGTAACTGCAGATTTTTATTTAATTATTCATAATATTCGTACAAACCGAATAAATTCATCATCACAGTACATATTTTTGAAATATCTGGAAATGCGTCAAATTTATATTATAAATTGACATTCTTCAACGTGAAAATGTGAACCCTACCTAATTTTTCAAATGATATTTATTTTTTATGTGATATATCGTCTCAAGGGTCTTTGCATTGTCTATTCAAAAATATTAGGGTTTTCAAGTTAATTGCACAATTAAGATAGAAGTGGTTACCGAAATTTGCGACAATACCTACACCACCACATTACCAACATGTCTAGCAGTACCTCAACACAATATTCTCCAATCGGTGGATAGGGAGGCGAGTATCGATAGAATGGCCAGCGCAATCACCTGATCTTACATCATTAGATTTATTTTTATGGATGATATGTGAAGGGCATTTTGTACAAAACTGAGCCTTTTGATTCCAATGATTTGAAAGGACGAGTAACGCTTGCGATTAGGTCGATATTTATACAGTGTAGTTTTACATTTTATTACGTGTTGCATTATATTTTAGTTTTTGATTGTATTGTAGCTTATTTCATGATTTCATTTTATTTTATCTTAATTGTTGCAATGACTTGAAAACAATAACATTTTTGAATAAACAATGAAGAGACCTTTAAGTCATAAATCACAAGCCTATACTTCCCATTTAAAAAAAGGGAGGTTGTACCTGTCGTTCGAAGGGGGTTGAACGTTAAAGAATGTCAATTTACAATTTAAATTTGACGTGTTTCAAGATATTTTGAAAATATGTACAGTAACCAAAATAATTAATGTTTTGCTTTTACACACAGTATTTTAATTCAAACATCATTTTTTCTGGTTTTATACACTTTTTGAACATATTTTGTATTGATTTATGTAACAAGTTTTGAAATTCATGCGATTGTCAAAGTTTCATAACGGCTTTCTTCACTTATCCTCAATTTTTACTCATTCAAATCCTCTCATTAAATCTTTCAATGCAAATTTTAAGTTCATTCTGTAGGCAATTTATGCCCCGAAAGATAAAATTTGCTCTACAATGCATCACCACTACGAGAAGAAATTTCTTGATACGTGGGATTTAACGAAACCCAGCTCCCTGTATAGAACTGAGAATATGTAAGATCTTGTTAGCTGGTATCCTTGACGCCTTTTTTATGTAAACAAGGACTGCTCCCGTTTTTTTTTTCATTGAAATGATAATAAAACTTTAATTAAAAAATGTCACAAAAGCCACCCCAATTATATTAACAAGATTGAGTGGCTTCCATTCTGGTCCATTACGTTCAATTTGTTTATTTACGAGAAAACCGACAAAGAAAAAACGAAGAACTCATTCAGTGAGTGATTTTAAAGCGACCCGTATCTTATTTTCCATTGTGAAAGCCCCTCATTTTTTTTGTGTAATCCATGTATAATCATCCATCCAATAATCCATCTACGTCCCTAATTTTTATCGTTCTACCAATTTACTCGACAACCACTTACTCATTTTTTTGGCCACCGAATATTTTTCAAATGTCACGACCGTTTCACGTGGGCACATATAAAAATCTCGTGCTTTTCTTTCTTTGTCGTGGACGTGGACATTTTACGATTGTAGAATTATTTATTTTTTTCCCTTTGTGCGGCTGCACTTAGGTAAATTTCGTATCTGAGTCAGTGCAGTACAACTTTGATATTTTTCACCAATTCTGGAAGGAAAAAGTCATGGGAACTGTCGTCAGAAATTAAAGCACAAATAAATCAACCCTATGGCTAGATAGGAGGAGGTTATAAAAAAAAATGAACCCCATATGAAAACGTCTGGTAAGCGGACATTTTTGCAGATAAATAAACCGTTTTTGAAAATGGTATCGTACACCAATGATGGAGAAATCTTTACAAATAAATTCACCACAAAAAAAATTTTATCGCACGCCTCACACAAATACCCCCCCTTTGAATGATTTATCGTTCCTCCGCCTATGATAGAATAATTTTTTTGCAAGTAAATCTACCTCCTTTGATCATACACTAATAAAGTCGATTGCAATCAGCCTATCTAAAGATGTCACTGCTTTCCAAGTGGAAGTTAATCTAAACTTCAATCCCATCAAGCGTACATGGGACCAGCTATAAAGAGTCTTGAGTCGTTATTTTTTTTTGTGTGTTTGGGAGCCTTTCTGATGCCAGGAGCACTGCAGCCTGTTGGCTTATTGTACTCTACTCCCACATTTATTCCACCCATCCAGTTATCCCTGTACCTTCGAGTAGACGATATAGGTCCATTGGTTACCAACTGGTGCAAGAAACTGATGTTAATTTCTGTATATAACGTTGTTTGAATTGTGAGGAGGTCAATTTTCTCAAATGTTGAAGGTCATGGATGGTTAGCTTGGATAATATTGTAATGGTCTACATCTCCTTTTTCTTCTGAAGCCTATGAACTGTAGCCTGGTTGACAGAGGGACTAATTCTTTTTATTTCAAAACATTATTGAAGATAAGTAGTTTTAATTATTTATTTGTGCCTTCGCATGATTCGGCAAAATTGGATATTATTTGTTCATAACTGAATATAATTGTTTTCTGATTAATTTAATGTTTAAGTTGCTACAGCACTGAGCGCTGTAAATGTACTCACCTATATACAGATCACGTAATTTCTTATGGAACCTTCCTGGATTACACAAGTACGACAAGGAAAATATGAGAAAAACAGCTTGAAAGAGAGAGAAAGTATAACTGTACGCGCGTATCGAAGGCGTGTACCCAGGTCTAGGGGATGGCCGAATGTTGATTGTCCTTTACAAAGAGAAAGAGAATTCACTAGTAGGTGGTATTCAGAACGGACAATAAACATTCGGCCATCCCCTAGACCTGGGTACACGCCTTTGATGCGCGCGCACAGTTACACTTTATCTCTCTTTCAAGTTCTGAATACCACCTACTAGTGAATTCTCTTTCTCTCTGTAAAGGACAATCAACATTCGGCCATCCCCTAGACCTAGGTACACGCCTTCGATACGCGCGTACAGTTATACTTTCTCTCTCTTTCAAGCTGTTTTTCTCATATTTTCCTTGTCGTACTTGTGTAATCCAGAAAGGTTCCATAAGAAATTACGCGATCTGTATACGGGTGTAACAAAAAGGCAGGTCATAAATCATACCACATATTCTGGGGCTAAAAATAACTCGATCCAACCCAAGTTACCCTAGTACAAATGTGCATGCGAAAAAAGTTATAACCCTTCGAAGTTACCAAATGAAAATAGATTTTTTCAAATATCTCGAAAATTGTTCGACATATTATAATGAAAGTTGACAAGTGGTTTTCTTATGATAAGAGCATCATCTTAAAAAAAATTTAGAAATTATTGCACCCCGTTAAAAATTTATGGGAGTTGAGATCCCCTAAACCCCCCAAAATTTTTGTGTACATTACAATTTAATGCTTATTGTGGCACCATTATTCCAACACATTATTTTTGAAACTTTTTTGCCCTCTGGCATTTTTTACAATTATCAGTTTTTATCGAGATTCGGCCTATTTTTCATTAGGCTTCAAAAACTGTGTATTATTATTCAGTAAACAACCGTTGTTACTAAGGATACAATTAGACATTGGATCAACAATTGTCAATAATACATTTGAAGCTTTCAACTTTTGTGTGTTTAAGAGGAACTAACTTTTCTAATAATAATGGAATACACGTTTTCAGAAATGGCAGATATGCATTTAATTTTGGGTAATTTTCGTCATGTTGAATTAAGATTTAAGATACTTATCGATAATTTTGATAACACAGGTGAATGCCGGGGAAATAGCGCAGCAGCTGCAAGGTTTTATGCGGAAAAATATCCCAATCGAAATACACCAGGTCGTCGATTATTTCTCTCCATTGATCGTCGTTTACGGGAAACAAGTACATTACACCACAACTTGCTGGTAATAGTGGTCGTCCGAAAGTGGATGCAGACGATGAGGAGATTTTGGATGCAATTGAAGAAACCTCTCAAAGTAGTACAAGATTAGTAGCTGCGCAATTAGATCTGTCTCACATGATGGTTTGGAGAAGAATGAAGGAACAGCAGCTTCATCCTTATCATTTAACAACCGTTCAAGAGTTGCTAGATGAAGATTATCCTAAAAGAATGGGATTTTGCGATTGATTGTTGACGGAAAACACTCGGAATCAACCATATTTTATTTACTGACGAAGCCACCTTCAACAGAAATGGCATTACGAATCACCATAACGAACACATCTGGGCCGAAGAAAACCCTCATGGAAAAAAAGTTAGAACGTGTCGCGGTACACACGGTAGGAACTTTAGTTCCTTTTAAGCAAAAAGTATGTAATGCATTTGACGTTATAGATAAACAATTTGCAAAGCCTCGGTGGACGAGTAGTCAGCGAACCAGACTCTCATGCGGTAGACCCGGGTTCGATTCCCCATGAAGATGTTTTTTTTATTGTTAATTTTATTTTTAAATAATTATTCTGCTTGATATTAATAACGACAACAGGTAGACGTTTGAAATATTTAGCAGAATATTCATTATTATAGATAATGGTACGGTACCCTTCATGAGGGAGTCCGACTAGCAACATCTACTTATAACAGCATCGTATATTTAAAAAGGAAACCGTAGCATTATACAAATTGGACATTTAAGAACTGTACGTTTACCACAAAATTAGTGGAAACATAAAATTGAATTGTTAAATGTTTTGAAGTTATATTACAGTTCATAGAAATTTTTATTTCCTAGATTTTTTCTTAAGTGGGTCGTAGGAAAAATATGCTGCTCGACTCGTGTGGATTGTCCATATCGCACTTGAACGATTGAGCACTCCACCTACGGCGTCGAGCTCAAACTTCGTCCTCGTGCGATATGGCCATCATATCCACACTAGTTGCACAAACTACTATTTCTTTCAAAATATACCCTTTTACATGTAAAAACAACCTGCCAAATGTCAAATCAATTTATCCATCCATTTTAAAGTTACGAATTAAAACATTCAAGTTTCCAAAATTTCAACACCCTGTATTTCGAAAAGTGAATGTTCTAGACCCCTTAATCGCGCAAAAAAATTATGGAAATAATAGTAAAAATGTATCCGAACAAATTCAAGTAGATCACCAGAACTGCGAATACCAGCTTTGCATAGAATTTTAATACAGCATCGGTGGTTCAGTGGTAGAATGCTCGCATTTCACGCGGGTGGTCCGGGTTCGAATCCCGGCCAGAGCATATGAGTCGCTGCTTCGTAAACGAATGAGAGACTAAGGAGAGAGCACAAGCACGAAAGCAAGGCACATAACGAAGCAACGTAACATAACGTAGCGTAACGTAACGCGCAACGGTCAGATCTTTTGCGTCGCGACCCCTGGTCGCTCAAACATAACCTGACGTAAAGAACTAAAGTTCCAAAAAGTCACTCATCACCAAAGTATGTTCAAAGTCAATGTTTGGCTAGGAATTGTGGACAACAATCTAATAGAGCCAGTATTTCTTCCAAACAAATTAAACGGTGAAAATTATTTGCAATTTTTACAAAACGAATTACCAGAGTACTTGGAAGGGGTAAATCTCAGAATAAGGCAAAATATGTGATACTTACATGATGGTGCTCCGGCACATTACACTAACGAAGTTAGGCAACATCTTTGCTAGCAATATCCTGGACGCTGGATTGGAAGGGGTCCTGATGCACCTATTGCTTGGTCACCCAGAGGTCCAGATCTGAACCCTATCGACTTTAGCGTCTGGGGTTGCATGAAGAACGATGTGTATGCTGTAGAAATTATGAGCGAACAACAACTGAGGAATAGAATCCTGGAGGCTGCAATTAGATATCGTCAGAAGCCATTGATTCAATCAAAAATTTGGGACCCTCGAAAAAATTCATTTTAATTCACTTTAATTTTTGTTACTCGAAATTTTTGAAGCATAATGAAAAATAGGCCGTATCTCGATAAAAACTGATAATTGTAAAAAGTGCAGGGGGCAAAAAAGTTTCAAAAATAATGTGTTTGAATAATGGTGCCACAATAAGCATTAAATTGTAATGTACACAAACTTTTTGGGGGGTTTAGGGGATCTCAACTCCCATAAATATTTAACGGGGTGCAATAATTTCTCAATTTTTTTTAAGATGATGCTCTTATCATAAGAAAGCCACTTGTCAACTTTTATTATAATATGTCGAACAAATTTCGAGATATTTGAAAATATCTATTTTCATTTGGTAACTTCGAAGGGTTATAACTTTTTTCGCATGCACATTTGTACTAGGGTAACTTGGGTTGGATCGAGTTATTTTTAGCCCCAGAATATGTGGTATGACCTGCCTTTTTGTTACACCCTGTATATTTTGATTTCTTTTGCGATTAATTACTATTTTTTTCTCTCTTCACTTTGTCAATAGTTTTAATTGATAAATTATTCATGCTGATGTGAATTGTAAATATTATTATTATTATAAGTAAGTCGGAATATTCATATTTTTCGAAGTGTAAGCTTAAGGCAATTGCTTCAAGTACCCTACAAACTTTATTTCGTACTTTAAATATTTAATTACTTTCGTAAGAAAGAGCTTCGTTTTCTCAATGAAAGAAAACATATCCACTATATAGCATTGTTGATTAATTATGTTTTTTTTGGAATTGTAAAATAAAATCAATTGAAGATATTCTTTGATTTCTCTCCTTCCTGGAAATTAATAGTTATTACTGTGAGAGAATCAGCGTCTTCAAAGGTATGCAGTTTAATAATGAAACATTTAATATAATATTTTAATAGTTTTTCGTATTTGGGTACTAGCTGTGGATATAATTTGGCCAATTAGCCGTGTATCATGAAATAAAATCTTGGCGGGATAAGGGAAATAATAGCAGCATATTGCAATTGAGGATCACTGTGGATACCAGACTACATAGCACCTAAAAGGAGTATTGGTGAGATCGTTGTCATTTTTCAGGTTCGATTATCTTAGTTCAATGTATTTGTACATGACCAATTTCTTTTGGAGAAAGAGTTAGCCTGGGTAGAGTAGAGTCTCATTCACATATTGCTTAACGAGAATACAACCGTTATAGTGTGCCATATACTTAATTAATACTTAACCCTATTTTATGCAGGTGATCTTTTACCGGGGTATGACCCGTTAGATGACCTTTAATAACTCTTAGCTTATGCCTATTGATATTCAGTAGTTCTTCGGCCCGTTTTACTCATGTGTCACCTATGAAGGTTTTACTGTGTACCTGCTTTGGAGTTTTCCTCCACTGAAGTTTATGTTGGCTTTGTACCCATTTTTGTATTTGCCCTACCTACCTTCTTTGTGGTCCCAAGAGCTGGTTCTGGTTCAACATATGCTGTTGCTGAACCTCTTCCCGCGAGTTCATCAGCTTGTTTATTTCCAGAAATACCGTTATGTCCCGGCACCCACACTAATCGTACTTTAATGTGGTCTGCTAGTTCATTCAGTTCTTTCTGGCATTCTTCTACCAGTCTGGATGTTACCTTGCGGCTGTTTAAAGCTGCAAGGGCTGCCTGGCTGTCAGTTAGTATGTTTATCCTATGAGTGTCAGTCCTATATTTGTTAATTCTGACACATTCTAGGATAGCATAAATCTCTGCCTGAAATACAGAGGTGTGTTCTCCTAGTTGAGTCGTTGAATATGGCCATTATTGATATCAGAAGAGATCATACTCGTTATTAACATTTTCGCTTAAATAGAATGAAATTAAAAAGTTATTACACCTCAAATTGTTGTTTTGGTTGTTTGAAATACAAACATATTAGGTATGTAAAAGGACTTACGTGAAAGGAAAAATTTCCAGTTCATAACATACAAATACTTGGTGTCCAAAAATCGTAATTTTCTTAACTCTATTGAAGCAGTTTATTTCCAACAATATTATTCTTTCATAGTAGTCGGAACATAACGTGCGATTGAAGACTTTGGCAACATTGTGAATTCTTTTTTGGAACTTTAGTTCTTTACGCCAGGTTATGTTTGAGCGAGCAGGGGTCGCGACGCGAAAGATCTGACCGTTACGCGTTATGTTACGCTAAGTTATGTTACATTGCTTCGTTATGTGCCTTGCTTTTGCGTGCTTGTGCCTCCTTAGTCTCTCTCTCGTTTACGAAGCGGCGATTCATAAAAATAAATATGCTCCTGCCCGGATTCGAACCCGGGCCGCCCGCGTGCAATGCGAGCATTCTAACCACTGAACCCCCGATGCTATATTGAAATTCTATGCAAAGCTGGTATTCGCAGTGCTGGTGATCTACTTGAATTTGTTCGGGTAAATTTTTACTATTATTTCCATATTTTTTTTGCGCGATTAAGGGGTCTAGCACATTTACTTTTCGAAATACAGGGTGTTGAAATTTTGAAAACTTGAATGTTTTAATTCGATAACTTTAAAATGGATGGATAAATTGATTTGACATTTGGCAGGTAGTTTTTAAATGTAAAAGGGCATATTTTGAAAGAAATTGTAGTTTGTGCAACTAGTGTGGATATGATGGCCATATCGCACGAGGACGAAGATGGAGCACGACGCCGTAGGCGGAGTGCTCAATCGTTCAAGTGCGATATGGACAATCCACACGAGTCGAGCAGCATGTTTTTTCTACGACCCACTTAGTAAAAAATCTAGAAAATAAAAATTTCTATGAACTGTAATATAACTTCAAATTAAAAATTTAACAATTCAATTTTATGTTTCCACTAATTTTGTGGTAAACGAATGTCCAATTTGTATAATGCTACGGTTTCCTTTTTTAAATATACGATGCTGTTATAAGTAGATGTTGCCAGTCGGATTCCCTCATGGAAGGTACCGTACCATTATCTATAATAATGAATATTCTGCTAAATATTTCAAACGTCTACCTGTCGTTATTAATATCAAGCAGAATGATTATTTCATTAACAATAAAAAAAAATTCCTCGCGGGGAATCGAACCCGGGTCTACCGCGTGAGAGTCTGGTGTGCTTACTACTCAACCACCAAAGAATATGCAAATTGTTTATCTATATCGTCAGATGTATTACATAGCTTTTGCTTAAAAGGAACTAAAGTTCCTACCGTGTGTCCCGCGACACGTTCTACCTTTTCAAGTATCTTTAACGCCACCAACTGAATGTAAATTCCCTTATAGCATGTCGGTGATGACGGTGACAAATTTTGCGACTACCAAAAACCGATTAATGCAAAGAAGATTTTGTCATTGGTATTAAGTGCTGCCAAATAAAATTAAAAAACAACGACATACGCGAATATTCCAAATTCAGCATTATAACAAATACTCTTGAAATACCATTACAACCATACATCTGCTTTTTCTTCATGATTCCTCCATTTCTTTCATCAACACTTTATCAAAGTCCTTTTGTACGTCTATGCTTTCACGTGCCGTTGTCGCGACGGCATTATTTCAAATGCAAGCCACCTCAACTCATCATTTGAATGGGGAAATATATTTCAAAAGGCTTGAAGCATCCTTACAGGAGCAGTCCCTCATTAGTTACTTTGTTTTTTGGTGCGGCGTTCTTCTAGCTTCGCTAAAAACTTGTTCGTATCAGATTTTTAGCAGACGAGCATAATGTACATTTTAAAGTACAATGTACGTTATCGAAGCTGTAGATATTTTAATATTGAAAATGTAAGATGCAAAAAGAATAAAGTCTATCCCATTCAGACCTTTCCAGAACCTTTAACTTGTCCTATCTGTGTAAGTAAAGTGACATATTTGTTAATAAATATAATACGCTAGAAATATGAATTGTATCAGAAATTTCAAAAGAAGGGTATTGTTGGTGGAGACAATACCCCGTGTCACAAGTCGTTGAAAATTGTAGTAAACTGTGATATGGAATAAAATAAATTTTCTGAATATTACAACCATAGAGATACTACAAATAGAGGTAACTAGCCATAGGGCGCTAAGTAAGTGGGAATGTCCATCTGAGCTCAGGTGAAAGAGAAAAAGACAGACGATCAAAGGTTTTTCTGTCTGTCTTTTTGTGTTTATACAGTGCTATTCAAAAGTCCCCTCCTCCCTTCGTATGTTTTGAACGGTTACATTAATAAAATTTGGAGGGTGAAAATAAGGTCTACGAATGGAAACAGGTGACGTTATAGTAATAGATGACGTCACAGTGCCACTCTGGCCAATAATTTTAAATAGGACCTTATGCAAGTGATATCTCGTTTGAAAGTTATTGACATTGGCTACATAGCCATATCAATTTTGTTTGGGTTTAAACTAATTTTGACGGATAAATTAAATAAATACCAAAATTTTTATTTCACATTTAAATATTGAAGATTTTTCAGTCCGCCTCTGGTTAGTTGGCAAAAAATTGACGTTTTTAATTTAATAGTATTTGTTGCTTCGCAAAGTTTTTCTAAATAGCTTAAATATTTAATTTTATTATTGTTTAACGAGACGTTTAAGAGTTTACATAGGCAAAATGGTACGTACTCAAGCCGACAAAGTAGCAGCTATCTTAATAATTGGTGAATCTAGAAAGAATCCCCATGAAGCGGAACGTTTATTTAATGAGAGATACCCAGATCGCCCTATCTCGAGAATTTGTTTGAGGGAGCTTCTTCACAAGTTTGAAGCAACAGTGTTCAAGATGCCAAACGATCTGGTCGACCAACATTTAGTGATAATAAAAAAATTGATATGGTTGCTGAAATGGTAGTAAAACCTACTTCCTCTTCAACTAAATTTGCGTCTATCTGTGAAGTAAGTAAAAGTACAGTACAGAGAGTGTTGGCTAAAAATAAATTTCATCCATACAAGTTAAAAATGATGCATCACCTTTCGGATGACGACCCCGATAGAAGACTCGAATTCTGTGAATGTATGACAAGTAAAATTAGTAAAAACTCACATTGCACAAAAACAATTTGTTTTAGTGACGAAAGTACTTTTAGCTTCAATGGAAATGTGAATACAAAAAATGTAAGTTATTGGTGTGACAAAAATCCTCACACCTTTCGTGAACAACATACCCAATTTCCAGAAAAAGTCAATGTTTGGGCAGGTATTTTGGGAAACCACATAGTTGGTCCTGTTTTCCTAAATTCAAATTTAAGCGGTGAAGTGTATCTGGAGATGTTACAAAATGCAATTGAGCCGTTAATTCTTGAAATTCTGGAAGATAATCAATATGAATTCGGCCATCTGGAAATATCATTTCAACAAGATGGTGCTCCTAATAGGATGTATTACTGTCAGGAAGTAGACGGAGCACATTTCGAACACTTGCTATAAGAATCCATTGTTGATATTTGATTAATTAAATTTAAAAAAATAGTTTCAATAATTTTCTTATTTATTTAATTTATCCGTCAAAATTAGTTCAAATCCAAATAAAGCCAATGCCAATGCCTTTCAAACGAGATATCACCTTGCCATAAGGTCCTATTTAACAGGTTAACTGCCACGGCGGTCGTATACGACCGACATGTAAACATGCCAATATGCCATGGCGGTCGTATACGACCGCTATGCACCATATAAAACTATCGATCCTCATTTGCCAGCGGTCCTATCTATAACGTTTTAAGGTACGGTATACGAGTTTTGGAATTGTCGAAAAATTATTGAAAAAAAACGGCATATTTTATTTTTTACTTTTTATTTTTTTATTTTTGGAAAACTGCTATTATTTTGATGAATTTTGTACAAACATATAGAACATATCTTTTAAAAGGTCATTTTTATAACTATTCTTCCCTTGGCGTATGGGTCATTTTTTATCGTTTATATATGGCAGTCAACCTGTTAAAATTGTTGGCCAGAGTGGCTCTGTCATCTATTATAATTACGTCACCTGTTACCATTCGTATAGAAGTTTACAAAACTTTATTTCCACCCTCCAAATTTTATTAATGTAAGTGTAGCCGTTCAAAAGATACTAGTGGGAAGGGGACTTTTGAATAGCACTGTATAGCATAAACACTATTAGAGAGAGACATATTATAAACCTCCTACTTTCTATCTGTCTGTTACATGCTGACGGGTTCCGAGCTGGCCTCTAGCCTCTATCTGTATCGTTAAGCTCCTAACCAATTTAGAAAATGTACTTTTATGTGAAAGGAAAGAAGAAATTATAAATTTCAGGAAGAAAAATTGTTTGCTTCAGAGCCCAGAATGCATCAAGGACCATTCCTTGGTACTGGATGGACTCGAGGAGGAGCTTCAGAAGTGGTACGTCGAGCCCATCCAGCTTCCGGTGCTCAATGGAATGTTCAAGTCGTCAGGGGGAAGGTCAACGGCAAGTGTTTATGGAACGCTTGCAAAGCTTTAAGTCTAGGGCTACTTTTGATGGTTTTGGGAGCAGCCATGGCTACCATAGGTGAGTAGGCTTGGTATTTTGTAAACAGAAACAATATTTTCAATGGTAGCATCTATAGTGGATAGTAAGTTCACTTTCACTCAGTCTTGAACTGTTACCATGGATATTTTTGTCATGTTTATTTTAAGTCTTCATATTCAAGTTTGCTTATTAAAATATATCTTGAGGTTTCCTAATTTTTATTACAGCACCAAGTGTTATGCATTTATTATAGAGTAATTTCGTCTGTACCTATATTCTTTTTGTTAATTATTTTGGAAAATGATCAAACTATTTTCTTGAATTCTGGTCCCTTATTGACGCTTTTTTTTTAACTGGACAATCAACAATATTTTGAAAGTTAAAGGTGCTCTGGCTTAATGCGTCAATGATGTCACGTGATACGAGTTTCAATTTTTATCAACGCCATCTTAAATTAATGTTCCAAAGCTAAACAGTGTTCAGCTTTTTATATCGGAAGGTTCACAAAAAAGAAAATAAGAATATCTGCAGAAATTATAGACCAATAACCCTAGTTACTATCACCCACAAAATACTTGCGAACATAATAAACCAAAAATTGAAAGCATACACAGAAAAAATAATAGACTACCAAAACGGGCTTAGACTAAGAAAATCAGCAGTAACGGCAATACACACCATCGAATAAATCCTTGAAAGATCCCTGGAATACAATAATGATCTACACGTCATTTTTATAGACTTCAGGGACGCATTTGACTCAATAATATGACTCAATATTATTAAAGCACTAAAAATACTAGTCACCCTAAAGAAGCATAGGGAATTGGTAGAAATTACTCTACAAAACTCTAGAATTCCCAGTTGAAAAATCAGAATTTAAAATGAATGAAGCTGTAACACATGATCACTCAATTTCTCCAACACTGTTTAACCTAGTACTTCAATCCATTTTAGGGCATGCAAACTTGAACGAGGAAAATATTATAGTGAACGAGACCCTTTTAATTGCTCATGCCATCGTGACTGGAACACATAAAAGTATAATAAAAGCAGTAAAGAACCTAGACGCACAGGTACAAATATTAGGGATAAGAATAAATTAAGATGAAACAAAATACGGTGGGGAAATACTCACTTAAAAATCAAAAATTACAAGTTCAGAATTGTATCAAACTTCTATTATTTGGGAACATTTATAGAACAAACTGGTAAAGTCAAGATAAGGGGAGATGGAAGAAAGACTATTGGAAGAAAAGCAAATTCTTGGCATAAATAAGAAACTATAGTTGGAATAATACCCTTCTTGGTGTGCGTCATCGATTGTTAATGCCTTTCTAACACATTACGTAAAAAGAAATGGAAAGAAAGGCAGGTCTGTGATTAATCCTAATCAATATATCACAATAATGAACCGTATAAATGTATTACAAATGTTAACCCTAATCTTTGACTTACAAATATTTGATTGGTTGATGTTTAGATTACGCTCAAGGTCAACCTATCAATCGAGAGCTTAAAATACTATGAAGGCGTTACTTTCGTAGCAGCATTAAGTCTTACGTCTTTTTCTACTGTCACACTGACAGTTCTTGACAGGTATGTACTTTGTTGTTTACGGTCAATTATTATTTATGAAAAGTGAATATTAATCTTATTGTTTTATTTATATGAATAATACAAAAATATGCATGAATACACGGAAAAACATCAGTATTTTGAAAGTTCTCAAGTATTTTCAGTTAGAAAAAGAAGCTGGTAATTATTAATTCCATAGCCTTTTCGAATTTGGCTAAATACAATCCTGATGATCTTATTTATCAAATTTAAGGTTAGCTATATGTCAAAATGGCCTATAATATAAACGACATGCCGAAAACCCGGATATACGTCACAATCGATGACGCACACCAAGAAGGGTATTATTTTAACTATACAAGACTTTGATTAGACTAGTCATTACTTAAACATTAGAAACAACAACTATAAACAAAAAATAAGAAGAAGATTTATAAATACTAGAAATACTAGAAAGGAAAATATTCAGAACATTACTTGGACCAGACATAATGAAGGAAGGAAGAAACGGAAATAGAAAAGGAAACAGCAGGAAAAGGAAAATATAGTCCGATATAAAAGCAAGGGGATTGGAATGGATGGGACACATTATGAGGAGAGCACCAACAGAAATATTAAAGAGAATAACAACATGGGTTCCTTTAAAGACGAGAACAAAAGAAAGACCACAAAGCAGATAGTGGGATCAAGTAGCATTGAAAACTAGAGACTGGAATACAAAATGCAGAGGAAGAAGAAAACGGAAAACTGTGACAAGAACATATAAAAAATTTCAGTCACACCAATAAAAGAGGAGTTATCCACCTCGTCAGTAAGATTAAACACAGCTCTATTGAGCAATCCATAATCCCTCAGAATTGAAAGACCATGTTGATGATATAGTGTGTACCCAGAAACGTTTTTTAGTATACATTTTTTCCTAGCACTCTGTGAAGATATTTCATTAAATAAAAGTGCAGCAAATAGTTATTTGTATAACAAGGGAGCAAAATGCTACTTTTCCTCCCGATGATGAAGCTTACTGTCCGACGCGTAGCGGAGGGCCTAACCCCACAAGTGATATTTATCAGTCCCAGCCATTTCTTGTTCACACTAAAGGCTATATATTTTATGTTTGTTTTTCCAGCGTTTTGAAGCTTGCTGTTATTATATTAGCCGCTCAAGTCGAAATTGAATCACGTGATCTCATTTGACGCTTGAAACCAGGAACGGTTTCCAGAAATTCTTCCATAGAGGATAGCACTTTTTAAAGATGTGAACTATGTCTAAATCAGTTTTGTGATTTTGTGTATATTAATTAACAATTCAAATGATAAATCATAAGAAAACCTGGATACAAACTTATAATACTATTTTGATAACGCAGGTTGTTGATTATTGGATATTAAAGAATTATCGTTTAATTTGTCAAAATAATTAACAAAAAAAATCGTTAAATGTGTGTTTGTTTATTTGAATTTTTTTGTTTGTAGGCTATTACGCCGACCACCTTTCAGCAACTCCTGAATTTAAGGGTAACTTTACGTTTCGGACAAAAAATGAAACGAAAAGCTTCCATCTCAACAACTTGTCTTATGCTGGGCCTATTGTGATGGGTGTTGGGGGTAAGTTAGGGGATAGTGTTAGTGATTTTATGAATAATTAGTAAAAGAAAAAAACACACCGGATGTTCTATTCTGTATTGCTATACATTCCGCAAGTATGAGGAGGAAGGTCTCTTTGTAACCTTCAGAATTTACCTTCTTCTTACTACAATGCTTTCCCCAGTCAGGCGATAGTATTCTGCCAGGACAACTCTCAAAACTATTAGTGCAGTCTTAATCTGGCTTACACACTGATTGGTCCTCACCTAGTTGTTGATACACTTCTTTGATAGTCTTAGTTTGTTCGGCTCTGTCTATCCCTTCCAAAAATACATGGGGCTTATACCGCAGAAGGGTTCGGGCCTCTGAAATAATGATTCAGATCCTTTATTTCTAGCTCATCTGCTATTTATTTCTTATTTTATTCCATTGAATCCTGAAACTCACAGTAAGGTAACGATGATGCTATTCTTACCTGGTTTATTGAGGCTACTACTCAAGAGCTCGGTAGCTGCTTTACTTTCTGACTTGATAATAATCATTTGCCTTCTATATATTTCATCAATATTGAACTGGACATACTTTTCTATGGCGTGATTTCCCAAAAGTTTCCCAAAAGCTCTCTGAGTGTTCGGCTCCTAGCGCGTACACTCTTTTTCTAATGTAATTCGGGATTAAAATAACAACATTCACGTTCGTAACTGTCAATGAATATTCTCAAAGCTCAAATCAGCTCAAATAACGTTAAGCATTGTCACCAATGAACGATTTTCATACAAAAATGTCCCTAAATTTTTCAACGTTGTCAAACTTTATTCAGGTTTAACTAAACGTCGTTCTGTAAATACCAAGGCAGCATTAGGTACGTTTAAAATGCGTTTAACTATTTAAACCAGTTTTGTTAATCAGGTTTAGTACTATAAACGGTGCATCCTGCCTCAAAAGTCACAGGTTTGTTATACATCTAGATATACTGAACTAGGTACCTACTGAACATTTTTGACATTATTGCATAAATGTCAAATGATCATTCCAAAAGTGTTTGCAGGCTGTGTTGTCTTTTAACGTTTTGTGAAAATATATTTTAATTTAATTTAAAGAGATTTGAGAAGTGGACAAAGCGAAAACTAAGCAATTAATGGATATATTCCAAGCACCTACAAAAATAAGGTACATCAAAAACAAAAAACGTTTTCCAAACACTCTGGTTTGGCAATTGATGCTTATTGGTTTGGACAACGTTTTATTTTTTTTATCAGGTTTCATCGTTGTAGCAGCCTGCGTGATGACTTTCGAAGCCCGAGATTCCGCCGCGAAAGTAGTACCAGCCAGATTTAAACTAAGTACAACAGGCCCACCAAGTGTTTGCGGCCACGGTAGCTGTAGCAGTAGACATAGCTCATTGAAAACATCCGCAGTTCAGGTAATATCAGCCGCGAATAACTTTCTGAAAAAATAAAAGATTTTTTTAAATTTTTGTAACAGGTTCAAACGATGATGCAACATCCTCACACGCATCAGAACGCGGCCTCGACTGACCGAAGGGCTTTGACGCAATCTTTTTTACATTTCTCCAGGGGCCTTGAGTTAGAAACCCAACAAAATAAAAATTTGCTCAAACTTCCACAGGTACGTTCAATATTTTAAATTGGAGATTAAAAATAAGCTCGATTTCCAGCAAGATTTTCAGAAAGCTGGAGCGAAATATAAAGAAGGACTTGGTGGTTGAGTTGTATGAATAATAAGGAAACAGCGGAATTGCATTCAAAAACGTGGAGGAACTTGGATTACCTAACGAGCTCACATTTTGAACTGCAGTCTAGACTGTTTATGGTTGAAAATAATTGTAATTAAGTCTATTTTTTAGGGTTCTATAAATAGAAGTCCATCCGCTCCTGATCTTATTTTAGAACGTTCCGGAAGTACGGAACAGCCTCCGTCTCCACATATCCGTACTCCCATTCCACACAAATCTAATACGAAGCCCAAAACTTTTGCTGCATGCGCTTTGCTCAATCCGGGATTGCTGCACAGACATGCGCTTTCTGTTGACGAAACTGCTGGGAACTTTAGGTACTACCAATTTTAGTGTTTATACGGTAATAATTTCTTCTTCAGGTTCGGAAAAAAATTATGAGTTTGTGATGTTGAGAGCTATAACTATAGTTTTGTTTCTCCTCCGCTCCTTATGTGCTCATTAGAGCACACCCCCTAGTTCTATTCTTTCTAGGAAGAGCTAAATCTGTTGTAGTTTAAAGAAGAGGATTTTCCCTATTATATTTGCGCTTTGTTTAGGTGAAGACGTCTTGAAACAAAAATTGATTAAGTTGATCGCCAATGTAACGAGAAATGATTATTGGCATTGAAAAAAATGATATTTATTACTGCAGGTTCTTGCCTTTAAATTTCGCAGGGCTTTGTTACCTTATTGATCTTGAGAGAAAAATTAATTTTAGCAAAACAAAATAAAAGCAATTTTAGGGCGCCACTAATTTTCTTTCCCATAAAAAAATTAGAAACAAAATCAAATTTGAAGGTTAGCTTAGCTGTTAATTCACAAAAAAAATAAAAAGAGAAGTCCTGCCGGTACCTTCTCACATCTTATTTAATGACTCTCCAAAATTTCAAATTTCGCGGTTAAATACGTTAAGAAAATTGATTTTTGAATCATTAGTTTATTCCACCACAAATCACAAAAGTGAAATAATTTAATAATTTTTTAAAAGCAATATTTTTAGGAAATATATATATAGACTTTTCCACCAAAAACCAAAATTCTAAAGAAATTCATTTATAAATAAAAAAGCTGGAAGGTTGAACGCAAAGTTCACGTTTCAGTCTCCTCAGTTATAGAAGATCTTCTTTTGGAGTCATTTGAAGTTACAGAGTGATATGAACTTTGGTTCTATAACAATTTGAGGCGTTTTTAGGGAGCATAACCGCTTCTCGATGTAATGAGTAGTTGAGAAGTTATGCGCTGACTAAAATGTACGAAATTTCTGTAGTCGACGAATTTCAGTCTATGTTTCGAAGATAATCTGCTCCTTAAGAACACCTCTAATCGCTATAAAACTATTTTTAGAAAAGTAGAAGCTTCAGCTTATCCGACGGTACAAAAACATTCAGGGTGTTCCATTTGAAGCTATTGATCTCCAAAAAACCCAAGTTTTTTCCTGTGGTCTAGGAAAAAAATTATAAATTGGCAACAGCGTGAAAAAACAATTTCATATCCTGAAGCCGTCCAGTCAAAACCGCTTCTCGATATCTTACAATCGGTTTCCAAGTTATGGGCTCATCAAATGTGTCGGAATTTAAATGATCACCCAGTACCTGTAAAGAATCGCTCAATATTCTGGCAAGAGATAACAAATTATTTCTCATATGGGTGCCGGTACATGAGGGGACTGCATGTAATGAGGTGGCAGACCAGTTAGCTAAAGAAGGTTCTAAAGGAGACTTCATAGGTCCGGAACCGTTTTGTAGAATCACAAAGGTTTACTTATAGACTGTGAGCCCATGGGGAAAAAAGTGTCGCGATTTGAATCAGCAGCAAACCCATTCAGAACAATAGTTTATCATGCCAGCATCAGTTCCAGCACTATGGCGTACATTTTCTCTTGTGCAGAAAAGCGCAGTGGAAAACTGAACATTTAATTTTTCAACCCCTGAAACCGTGATATGAAACTGTACGCCGTTTGTTACATTTGATAGTAGAATCATAGGAGATCGGTCGAGAATCTATGCCGTTCAAAAATAATTGTGAGGAAAAGCTAGGAAAATTGTTGAAAACGTAGATAAATTTTGGAAACAAAATTTTGTTTTCGTGCTTTCCACACTATTATTTTTGTACATCATTTTTTATTATTATTTCATTCTAAAAGGAACCTATTGCACTAGGTAGATGCCGTACAGTTTCAAATGACCTTTTTTAAGTAGGAAAATCTCGGAAAATAAACAATTCCCCTCGGCTTTTCACACACCTTTTTTTGTACGGCACTAGTGTCAAATCTTCATTTATATGTTGTATACAGAAACAAATGCCGTAGAGTTTCAAATCACCTTTTTAAAGGGTAGAAAATGAGAGTTTTCAAAAATTTCCCCAGATTTTCCGAACGATTATTTTTGAACGTCAGAGTCTGGACCGATCTCCTATAATTCTACTATCAAATGTAACAAACGGCGTACAGTTTCATATCACGGTTTCAGGGGGTGAAAAATGAGAGTTTTCAACAATTTTCCTAAATTTTCCTCACGATTATTTTTGAACGGCATAGATTCTCGACCGATCTCCTATGATTCTACTATCAAATGTTACAAACGGCGTATAGTTTCATATCACGGTTTCAGGGGGTGAAAAATAAAATGTTTAGTTTTTAGTCTATTAATGGGAAACTGGCTAGATAAGAAACATCAACTTAAATTGATGCTGACACAAGGACACCTCCATACAAAGAGTTTACTGAGTAATATAGACCAGGAACTCTCATCCAGACTGTTGAAACTTTGACATTTGAAGACAGTTTCCGACCTGGTGACTGGACACTACACCTTGAGGAAGCATCTGCACAGATTGGGCAAAGTTAGTAAACTCTGCTCCTGTGAGAACTCACAAGGGCTCAGGCGGAAGAACTAAGAGAGAAAATAACACAACCATCACAACTACTGAAGATTCCTCCAGATAAACTGATCGCCTATATCGAAAACATGAACCCTCTGGAATGGAAGTGGTGAAGTAGATAACAGGGGAAAGGGTTCAAAGATTTAGTCCAAGTGCCTGAGCTGTTAAGCACAACCCAAACGTATGAATGAATAAATAAACTTAATCAAAAGTTTATCTGAAATTTACATATGAAACTAGGTGTATAAAACTAAACTTTTAATTGCTTACTATTATTAACAAGAGACAAGACAATCCTTCAAAACCAAATAAAATAACATTTCTCCAAAAATAAACACTCTTGTGTATACCAAAAGACCAAAACCATATTTTTGTTTGTCCTAAGATGCCATATTGAATTTCATTCGACAGGTCGCTTGATTCCATAATTCTACAATTTTTAGGTTAAGTAACGATTCCTTACATCCATGTGGTAGTCAAGGATCCATGGCGATGGATTTACATTTAGAATGTCCCGTAACCCTGCGTGTAAAAGATAAACGAAGAAATCCTCTAAAAAGACAAAGAAGAGTAGACGAAGAAATTCACCAAGCACATGAAGAAAACAGAAGAAGTTCTCATTCATGTTCCGTTAAATTACCTGCTCGAAATTTAAACGATACTTCAAAAAAAGGTGAAAAATGTAAATAAAAATTCACTCCATAAAAACGATTATAATTTTTTCAGGGGGGTCCGCTCATCAATTGCCCACACATTACACTCACTGCCGGTCTTCTTCAATACGAAGAAGTTCGAACGCTTCTGATATCAGTTCTAGATCGAGACCAAGGAAAAGAGATTGCGCACATAATAAAGGAAAGCTAGAAAGAGCAATCAGCTCCGATTCAAGACTTACCGGTGAGGAAAAGAATTACTAATCCTGTTCTATATTTTAAATCATTTTTTATGTTTTAGGACGAGTTCCCAGATATCCCGCTCACTACACTCCTCAAAGGACACCTCATATAACACCGGAAATTAGTCCGCAAATCACCCCACAGCCCACACGTGCTCAAAATTCACTAGAAGTAGATCCAGGTGGTAATTGTGCTGATACTGAAATAAGATTGTCGCAACACAGTGTACATTTCACTAATACCGCTCAAAAATAATTGTAGTTCATATTGAAATATCGGTAAAAAGTTGAAATACGTTTTTTTCATAACATATTTATCCGTTAGAGTATTTTTTAAATGTATATTTGTTAATGGTTTTTGTTTTATTACTTTAAATGTATTTTAACTTTTTCTTGTATATTTATCACCCTATAAGTTCGTAAAATGACGTAGGAGATGGCACTATATTGACAGTACAACTTAATTTTCATATAGTACTAATCTTAAGGATGTAATGTTAATATTTTATCACATAGTACGAGAGATAGCGACCAAGATTTTTGCCTCATAGCGGCTCGGCTAAAACCGCACGGAATCGATGTATTATATGACTCTGTACCCAGAAATGCGATTTTCAGACATTTTGCGCGTAGCGTATGATCTGAGCGCATTTTCAAAACTGTCAACAAATCTGACCTAAGTGGCTCACAGCAGCCCGTCTGATTTCAGGAATGTAGTTAGATAATAGCCGTGAGATAGGTACCAATAACACAGTTTTCAGACGCCAAGATTGTAGCGCGTACCCAGGAGAGCAATAAAAAAAATAAAAAATGAGACAAAAAAAAATAATTACAGCAGCCCGTCTGAAAATGATTTTTATAGGTTAAGTCGGGTCAATTAATGTGGAAAGATCAATTTTCAGACAAAAATCATGTCGCCTTACATTTTTATAGCATTTCGAATATGTCAACAAATCTGACCTAAATGACAAGCAATCTATCTGAAATTCGTCGTCAATGATTGAATACGTTGCCCAGATGTGGAAAAAAATGATATCAGACAAATTGAATGTAGCATGTAACTAATCAGACAACTTTTCCATTTGCAGTACTTAGCCCGGTTGCATAAACGTGGGGTAAATTTACCCCAAGGGTATCTTTCAATTGTTTCATACACATATTTATCACACATTTATCTAATGTGTCAATGTGTATTGATAATTTAAATTAAAAATTTAATGTTAAAATAAGAAGTTACTTGAATCTGTGGAACTGACACACCGAAGGAGTTTCTAAATAAATTGTACGACATGAATATAGCACGAGGATAAATTTATAAAAATAGTGTTTATTGACAATCACACAAATTTATTTCAATTTTTAATCGTAACACGTACACGTAACACGTAAATGGCCGTTCTTGACACAGGAGCGTAACAAGAGCCGGAGTATTTGCCGGGCGAGTCCGGCACATTTTTTCGTTATAGGCGACATTAAAAATTTCTGAAAACCGTATTTTCGTATTTTGGGCATCCATACGAATGATTTAAAACAAAGACGAATCGAGCTGCTATGAGTCACTTAGGTCAGATTTGTTGACATTTTTGAAAATACACTCATGTCAAGCGCTACGCACAAAATGTCTGAAAACTCAAATTTTAGTGATAAAATAACAAAATCTATGTACATTTTCAATATCAGACGGCTCTAGGGTCATCTAATCTATCGATTTTACACGGTTTTAGCCGGGCGGCTATGAAACATGGTTTTGGTCGTCATTTCTTCTACTAACACTTTGACCAATATTTTCCAAATTACAGTTGATTTAGTCATTGATATAGATTCCGTTTCACATAAGAAGAAGCCACGTGAAGTTTGTCAACTGTCTTGCGCAGAAATCAAAATTGGTATTGTTTATCTATGCTGCCTCGTAACGACAGTTCCATGTCATTGTCGTTACAAACGAACATCGCCAATCGTTAATTGAAAGTATAAATATTTGACGACCAAGTATTTTCATATACCAGTGTCTATTGTATGTGAAGTTATCTCGAAAAGCTGCAAAATGTCGAATGACAATTCAATAATATGCCGCTGGCTTTGACAACATTCTCGCGCATACGACTGCAGCTTCACGTGGCTTCTTCTTTCGTGAAAGGGAGTCTAACGTTGAATTTTAATTGGAGAAAAGATCGTACATGCAAAGCTATTGCTTGAGAAGTGTGTAATCGCATTCTGATGAATCGAAATAGTTGTATGAGAACTGATATTAAGCTCCGCGATGCAAGTCCAATCCTTCTTACATAAAATAAGTATAATAAAACTACACCAAATTGTTTTAGAAGACTAAAATAACGATATCACATATACATATAATCAACATTCCTGTTACCATTTGGTGTAAGGTATATGTAAATGTTTGTATTGTTAATAATATTTTTCAATGTCTGTACATAAATTTGGACAATTTTTTTGTCATTTGCTAGTTTACCATGTCTCTCGTTTCTTCACTATTTCTCCTATTACTTCATCCTATGTTTGTTTCGGTCTTCCTCTTTTTCTAGGTCTATGTACCTAAGATTCCCACACTTGCTTGACATGCCTTTTAATATTCATTCGTTGGAGATGACCCCTCTAGCTAAGTTGTCGTTTTTCAATGAACTCCATCATTGTTTTAATTTCCAGGTCTCTTATTTTTGTGTTTCTCATTCTGTCTTTTTATGAAACACCTCTAACTCTTCTAAGATACTTAATTCCTATCATTAAATTGTTCATAGTGCAGTAATCTACCATTCTTTCTTCAATATTATTTATGCTCTCCTGTCCATGTTTTCCTATTGTATATGACTATATACCATTGTGTATTAAATGTTGCTTCCCAATTCTACTGTTGACCACCTAATACAATAGTTATTTATGATTCAACTGCGTGAAGTTATACTTTTTCGCAACGAGTGCGCAAAAGTACTTCACGCACAAGTGTCATACAAAACTTTATCTACGACCACATGAAGGAGATAAAAGGCATAAAATTAAATTTTCTATAAACAAATATATACACAACGAATTCTAATTTCAGTTGGTGTGCAATGCGAAGAAATGCATTCTTCTCGAGGTTCCGAGGTTCTTCCATTTAAAATAAGTGTAATTGAAATTGTAAATGTAACTAAGTCTGACACTTCTGTCAAATTTACTGACAGCACAAAAGTTTATACAACAAACGAATAAATTCAATTCAACTAGATATTGATTATGTAGCTAAAAAAGAGTGTTAAAATTAAAACCCCATTTAAAAAGCATTGGTCATTCATGCACGCTTTTGAGTGTTATAATGAAAGTCCCATATAAAAAGCGTTGTTCATTAACGCACGTATGTATAATGTATGATTTCACACATTTTTTTTGGTTCGTAAATGCCTAATTTTAAAGGTGGTCGTAGATAAATATCTTTTATCGCCAACCGTCAGTAAAATCGTCAATTATCAGATTGAATTCCGGAAGTAAACAAACAGTTTAAATATGCGTCTGGTAAAGTGACATATGCGTCTGGTAAAGTGACATATGCGTCTGGTATAGTATATTTCATTACCAGTACAGAAATGAGGATTTTTCCGTGCGCGTGACAAATTCTCGGGAAGTCATGCAAGAACGGAAAATCCATTTCTGGACCAGTAATGAAAAATATTTTTTATTATACTTAGGTACCTGAAATCAACATAAACAAAAAATATCGCAAAAAATTAT
>CAJUYG010001408.1:46217-72117 GCA_910591675.1 Galerucella calmariensis
ATCCAATAATAAACTTGCTTTAAACATAAAAAGTATTCTTAGAAATTAAATAAATTAAATAAAATTGATGCTTTTTAAAGAAAAGGTTAAGTGAGAACCTGCATGAGAACTTTTAATAAAGAGTATTTCCACCTCTAGAATTTATGCAAGCTTGAAGTCGCCTGCCCATGCTGTTTACCAAATTATTGATATTCTGTTGAGGAATATTTCGCCATTCTTCTTGGGCCACATGAACAAGCTCTTGTACACTCCTGGGTGGATCTTTGCGTGCTGCCCTGGCAAGCATGTCCCAAGCATGTTCTATGGGATTCATGTCAGGAGATGGGGCAGTCCAGTTCAAACGATTGATCCCTTCAGTTTCAAGGTACTCATTTACGGCTCTGGTCCGATGAGGTCGGGCGTTATCGTCCATAAAAACGAAGGAATCGCCAACAGCTGCGCGCCATAGTCTCACGTGAGGATGTAGAATCTCTCTGAGATACCCATCACCAGTTATCGTTCCCTCCACATTAATTAATTCTGTGCGATCATTCAACATGATACCAACCCAAAACATAGCACTTCCTCCTCTGAAGGGCGGCACGGGGCGAGCATGGGCAAGGTGAGCAACTCTCGTTGGATCCCGCCACACACGTATTCGATGGCTATCTTGTACCAAATAAATCCTTGTCTCGTCGGAAAAAAACACCGAATTCCAAAATTCTTCAGGCAAGGCCGCGTGTTCTTGAGCCCACTGTAGAAGGCGAACTCTGTGCTCAGGTTGTAGTCTGACCGCTCTCATTAGTCGGCGACACCTCAAACCTGTCGCAAGTATTCGTCTTCGTAATGTCGAGATCGATACTTGAACTCCCAACACAATGTGTCATATCTCTTTGGAGTGAGGGTATTGCCATGGTCGGGTTTCTTTGGGTAGTTAAGTGGATATAGCGGTTCTGCCGCTGATTAGTAACACGCCTTCTACCGTTTCTAGGTCTATCACGAAGAGAATTGGTCTGGAGATACCGGTTCCATACACGAGACACATCACTTTGCCAAACGCCAACTCTATTTGCCACGAGCTTTTGAGAATGACCTTCTTCAACTAAAGCCACTATTCTTGCACGGTCAATCTCACTTATGACTTGACGATTCATGTTTGCACTTAAAATCGTAAAAATCCAATGCCTTGAATGTTAAAATGATCGCACTAAAAATGTTATATTACAAAAAAAACTGTAAACATCTGTATATTGCAAAAAATATGGAACATATTGAAATGGTAAACATTGATAAACAAGCCAACAAAAAATTGTTAGCGCAAAAAAATTCCTTCGCATCCGAAGAAGGTGATGCAAAACTTTTGAATCTATGTGTATTATTTGTAATTAATTCAAGATGATGTATCGCGGGAATCAATAATTTGGCGACACATACAAATGACTTAGCAATGAATGATACTGATGATAAAGCCGAATTTAAAACAAAGATTTACATGTGTAGTCTCACCTTGTTTCAAATATGTACGTGTGTTTGGAAAAAGATCATTCTGAAATTTCTGATAATGCAGTTTTCACGAGAATTCACGAATTGACGAAAATCGGGTTTATATCGATTTATGAAGTAATTAAACTAGGCACTGTTAAAGCGAAACCGACCAAATCAAAAGGTTGACAATGTTACAAAAATGTTATTTAACGAAATGTTTACGGGGTATACAAGAACAATATAGTTCCACCCCCTTGGTTCATGATGGGCAGATAATTTTTGCAGATTGTTTGGATAAAGCATTATTAACAGAAAATTATAGGTATTACAAATTTTATGAGTTTTTTATGCAGGTTAATTTTAATCTAATATATTAAATTGAAATTGAATGGAAAACATTATTTCACAATATTAAAATTTATGAAAAATGTATATACACGCCATTGGGCGGCATTTGCTATCAATGGGATTAGAAATATGAATCAACCCATTCACATTAGAAGAACTATAAGATACAATGGATTTAGTGATTTATCACTGTTCTTTTTGTTACAGAAAAGGTTAAAACATTTATTACAAATCCTCCTTTCCCCAAATCACTAAAGTTTTTCAGAGGATTTTCCTGATATAATACCACTGTGGGCAGTGGCGGATTAAGGCTGAGGCCCGTGAGGCCCGGGCCTAGGGCGGCAAATTTTGAGGGGCGCCAAAATTTTTGAGACGACTTTTCTATCTCAACAAAATTTAAAAAAGCAAAAAAACAATATAATATTTACGAAAGAAATGGGCGCCATATCGTCTCGGGCCTAGGACGCCCTCAAACCTAAAACCACTACTGACTGTGGGGGGGACAGACCGACAAGGAATACCTCATACATTATAATATTTCCAAAAATACATTCTGAATTACCATTTTAATGCTATTATTAGAAATGTTTCCTTAAGAATCAATAGCTGTATTTACCAATTCAGATGAGGTACATATAAGTAGAAAAAAAGCATATTGACGCTTCTAAATATAGGCCTTCCAGCAATCACGACCAATTCATTTTTCATACCATGCAAATGTGGTTGTCTACAAATGAAGCAACATGTTCAGGGAAAGTTTGAATTAATGTAAATTTGATATAAAAATAGATTTTTCACGTGGAATGAACAAAGAAAATGTGCGGAGGGGTGGAATTAATGAGACGCTTGACCGACGCTTTCAAGGTCAATTTTTCACAAAACAATGACAGCTGGTGTTTTCTTTTGTAATGAAATTTCAGGTCTAGTGAGAATCTCATAATGTGATTGGTGTATTGCAAGGTTGTCTAAAACATGAAAGGTCCATATTTGTCGTATTTTTTAAGAGAAATAGTTAGATCTGCATTGTTGTCAGACTTCTGCAGAAGTTGAAATCAGAACTATTTCACAATTATTTGTGTTAAAGATTTATAAGAAATTAAAATTAATGTCTTTGAAACTTACTCCAACAACAGACCGACCATTCCAGACTTAATTGAAGTCTAACAATAAAAACTAAATAGAATATGACATGAGGACCCACAGCAATATGGCCGATCTGTCAGTGACGTCATTAAGGAATGCTCTATTGTCAAAATAAAATATAACTCAAAAATAGGTTATGTGATTGATGATCTTCACATCACATCACAGGACATAATACTCAATTTTCCTCAATTGCCAGGTAATACGCATGAGTACAGACTACCAGCCTAACAAATTTTATTTAAGCCACACTTTATAGGGCTCTCCTAAAATCAGATAAAGGCGAACGTTTATTAAAGGTGAGTTTATGGTTAATTGTGGAATTTTGAAATCTGCACTTAAGCTATGACTGGACAGGCTCTCATTTTATTTTGACCCCCATTTATTTTCATTAATTATGGGAACACAAAAAAAAGTTTCAAATAAAAGTTGTATTATTTCACGTGTATCAACCGAAAATGTAACAACAGACCGAATTTTGTATATAGAGAGTGCCCAATAAATTGAATCTTCAATATTTCAATTTGAACACCCTGTATTTTTTTATAGTTTTGAGTAGCTCTGCATTTCCTTATTACAAATATATTACATTGTGTAGCATTAGTTTTGTTCTATAATGGCGTATGGTCCTATAATAAGATAATAAATAATAAATTCACATATAGTTCAAAAACAACCTATATGTTTAGAAATTCAACGAAATTGATGACTTAAGATACAATGCTACATTTAAAATAACAATAGAGGCTCTCCTCCATTGTTATCAATGCACAACTAATATCTTCGTTTCAAATTTCCTAATGCGTCAGCTATTGTGTTATTATGAACATTCAAAGGACTATGCTTCCAGCTTATGGAAAATAAAAGACCACTCAAATGCGGATATTTTGATACCAACTTATTCGTCTTGGAAAATAGAACATTTGATAACATTGCGCCAATGTTGTTATTGAATTAATAAACCCAAAAAATCAGTTTATTTGTCAGAAATTTTCGATTCGATTACATAATCTATCCATTCAATAGGACACCACCTGCTGCGGTGAACCAGAGTCGGACTTGTGAATATAGTTCTACATACGATGAATACCCGTTTCGTCGAAACAAAATAATAGGATTATATTTTTCAGTTGTATAAAGATATGATAGATTATAAATTGCAAATATTTATACCTGACAGATCCCCGACAGGTAATAGGAGTATGAAAGAAAAGGGCGTATCCATCTAATTGTCTAATTGTAGACTTACTAAGTTTTAACTACAAATGACCAGTTTCAATAAATAATCTTTCTGTGTGCTAAAAGTGTGCGCATTCAATTTAGAGATTTTTTAAAGTCAAGTATTTAAAAACTAAGAAAATGCAGTGTTACGTTTGTTAACATAGAGTTCGTCCTAGAGGATTTCGGCGTTGTGAGGAATTAAACGATCTTCCAGAGGGATTTCAGAACGCCGCCCACCATCGTAGAGGAAATATGGAAAATGGTGGGGTTATTCATATTAATTGTTATAGACAGGTTATGGCCGACATTGAAAATAATGTAGGAAATGAGGAGACTTCTTGTGTGTTTAATTGTGTACTGCAAAGACGCAATATCTGTTTTGTTTGCGAAGGTAATAGAAATCTCCAGACAGTTTCTTTTGAAGCCAGGATAGATATATATTTAAAAAAAGAAATATACGTCCCAAAAGGTTCTTTTTGCTGTATTGATCATTTTAATGATGAAGGCTGTTTGTCGTCAGATTAATCGGAGCGCTTCGTGCTAATCCTCGCAACGTAGTCATATGTCCTAACGAGATATCACAATGGCTTCGAGCATTAAGAAATGCTTCCTTTGATGCTGAAGACAATTTTGATGATAAGGACTTTAAACTTAAAACAAACTTAAGTAAAAATAATTTTGTGGACATTTTTACGTATTGCAGTGACATTCTTGTATATGAAAAAACTAAAGTCATTAATAAAAGGGATCTTATTACATTTTTAATAAAACTGAAGTATCCCGCATCCCTATGCTATTTTTTTAAGAGTTACCGATGCCAACAACTACACTACAAAATACTACAAAGAAAAAACAACATATAAAAATTAGCTCACAAAATTAGGTCGGTTCAACATTGTCTGGTTTTATTTATTCATTTCTTATCTCTTTACTTGGTGGTATCAGGTGGAATCTGTAATACAGGTTTGTTTACCTATTTTCTCTCTGTCTTACTCATACAATCTCCGTAAGCGATTTTAAAAATAATATCATTAATTAGTCCTATTCAATTTCCGCGCAAACTTTTGCCGTGATAAGTTAATATTTGTTTTTGAATCAAAATACACTTTGTTTCCAAAAAACCCCATAAAAAGCTATCACATGGTGTTATGTCGGGACGATTTGGCGACTATTTAATAGTACTCTTATTGCCTATCTACAGATGGAATTAATTACCTAAATGTTCTTATCGACTACGACATTATGTAGCGGTGCTCTAAACTGCTTTCATATCATACTATTCAATTCTCCACATAACTTGAGAATATATCCACTTTTTCATCTGCAGTATAATCCATTTTAGTATAAGCACTGACAGCTAATATAATAAATTAATAATTGTTTCATTTTGAAATGTCAGTTACGTAGCCACCTATTGTTACCCTTTTGTAGTACCATCCACCATCCGTCATTATAGAACAGAACTAATGCTACACACAGGGACGTATATAAGGGGTTTGGGGGTTCAAACCCTCCCCATAGAAAATACAATAAAGGTACAATAATTTTTTCCGCAAATCGCTAGGAAATTTTGACATTCCTGTCAAAATTTCTTGAAGAAAAAGTCAGGACTTCCTTACTGTAAGGAAATGTCATTTCCTTACTGTAAGGAAATTATATTTCCGTACAGTTGTTAGTGTTCTACATAAATGATTGAAAACACATTGCTTATAAGGAATTAATTTATATTTTGAAAACATCAAGTCATTGCTGAATACATTTTTAAGATCAATTTGTTATATTTACAGTAATTTGACAGTTAGTACAATTATTGAACATTGGAGGAACACTCTTAGAACTATGAGAAACATTTTGGACAACATGCAGGGTGGTAGGGTCATTTTGTTGAATATTTTGTACTGTGAAAATTTTATTTGCCACCTCAACCTTATTGTTAAGCGATTCTTCGATATATCCTTCAGCAACGTTTGATGACTTCCATCCGCCATGCCTCTTTAAACTAGTTATGTCGGCACCAGAGTCAACCAATATTGTTGCAGAAGACCGACGAAAGCAGTGACCAGTATATTCTGTCGGATTTACCAAGTTCAAATAAGTTGCAACTATTTTGGGCATTTTTCTAAATTGATGAATTCCTACCACTTGTCTACAAGCCTTTCCGCTTTGATATTTAAAGAAAAATCGGTCACTGTTCATATTTCTGGTCTTAACGAAACATACTTTCGATAAACATTCAAGTAGATCTGATTAATTACAAATGATCTTGGTTTGTTGGTTTTCGAATAGGTATGCTGATTAAAAGCTTAGATTCTAAGTCTTCTATATCGTGTACAGTCATTCGGACTAACTCATCCATTCTACAGGCCCCAGAAATACCAAATATTACAGCCACCTAAAAAATAAATAAAGCTATAATCTAAATAGAAATTAAAACCTTGTGAATTACCTTAATCATTAAATTTTCTTTATCTGGAGCTTCCTGGATAAATTTTTCAATTTCTTCCTTCGTTAAAATCTTAGATTTCTTTGCCCTATAACATTGAGCTTGCCGTTTCAATAAAGAACGAAGTTTTGAGTATGTAGATATATCTACATTGTGTTTAAGTGCAAGGGTTGACTTCAGCATTGAATAATTGGCCCATAATGTTGAAGATTTCATCTTTGAACAAAGGTCTAGGAAGTATGCCATTACAACATTTTCTGAGAAAGAACTCGTATTTTTACTCATGCGATAATCCATAAAACGTCTGTATGCATTTTCGTACTTTTCTCTTGATTTCCTTGGCAATAATTCTTATGAAGCAGTATTCACTGCCTCAACCAGCTCTGGAGGAGTCCCAGGAATGGAAATTTCATCATCACTTATCATTTTACTTTCGAGAACACCAGCAATCACAAAACAGTCTAACCTATAGAAGTGAAAGTCCAATAGGATTACCTAGAATGAAAAAATGAGGTGTCAAACCCATCCACCTGAAGCGCTAGTTGCAATTGAGTTGTCGGAATAGGCAAGGCAGCTGAGGCCGAAAAACAGACTAAGGGAATAAGAATTTCAGCGATCGCATTGGATGGGTTCAGAACTATTTCATAACGCTTTTGTTAATGGAAGTTTGTTTTTGAATGACTAATGCCCGATTTCACTAACCATTTCCTAAAGTCAGGTAATACCTAAAACGAATTTAGGAATTCCTAAATGCAATTTACATTTTACCACGCGCTAAGTAATGCCTAAGAGTGATAATATTACGTATTTCGTATCACTTTTTGATCAATCCTGAAAGGATTGTAGGAACAGCTTTGCGAGAGAGGCCCCTTTTTGTCCCAACAACAATATATTGTGGTCCAAAATATCTGTTGCAAACTTTGTAGGATTTATAAATTTGTTCAGCGAATAAAGGCAACCCATTCATTCAACAACAAAGGGTCATGTTTGGGAAACCTATGTCGTTTTGATGCAATGTCTGTACACCCAGGAACTCAACACTTCACACCAACCATTATAAATATTATGAATTATCACACTTGATAAGACTTACAGTACCTAATTAAAACACAAATAACAGCAGCAAATGGCAAAAGGAAACAATCTATAAAAGACAATGGTGACAACTATATGACAGCTTTGATGGATTTTAAAATATTTTCTTCTTTTCGTGCTAAAGGCCTTAGCTGCCAGGCCTGTTTCGACAACTCAATTGCAACTAGCGCTTCAGGTGGATGGGTTTGAAACCTCATTTTTGTATTCAAGGTCATCCTATAAACTTTCTCTTCTATAGGTTAGACTGTTTTGTGCCAGCAATTAAATTTATAAGCGTCAAGTTTGACAATTCAACCTCAATACGTTTCTATAGTAACCCAAGTAATTTTATTAGGAATTTCAAAGCACCATTTATTTGGGAATAAAATTATCGCGTTTTTTTTAAATCAATCAATATCTGTCGAATTTTAAACGATTTGCGGAAAAATAGTATGTTTACCTCGTAGGAAAAGCCACATTCCTGGACTCTGTGTTGCTAAGTCTCGGCTTGCGCCTCGACTTAGCAATCTTCACAGTCGTCCAGGAATGTTAAGCTTTTCCTACCCGGTAAACAATGTACTATTTATTAGCATACTGCCGCAATATGAGTATTCATCGGGATGTGGCAATAGAAATAGATTCCTCAACAATTGTGAATAATTAAGCTGAAGAGGTTAAATTTGCTTTTGTGAGATTGATTTTCTGTTTTTGATAAAAGCTTCAATTTTCAATCATCTATCACTTTTTAAAATAGGAGCTCCCAAATTAATATACAGCTAACATCTCGGCTGGTATGGGAATGCGGCGAAGAACTTAGAAGACTGGCGACTCGGAACAGTGTAACACTGGAGTGTGTCCCAGGTCACAAAGGAATCGCTGGCAATTAAAAAGCTAACGAACTTGCAAGAGCAGGATCGTCAACACTGATGAACGAACCCGAACCATCTGTGGGCATCCCCAGATGCTCCACTAGGTCATGGTTAAAAGGGTGGGTGAAAGAACATTCCATAAAACTCTGGAAGAATACGCCCAGACAAACACATGGGAAGAAATTTATAAAAGAACCATAAGAAAAAGTAACAAAAGAACTGCTCTCGAGCATGAGCAGGAACAAACTACGCACCATAACGGGGCTTCTTACGGGAGACTTTCTCACAAATGAGCACCTGAACAAAATAGGGCTGTATAACGGAGACCTCACATGCAGGAGATGCAAAAAAGACACTGAAACAGCTCTGCACATATTATGCAACTGTGAGACGCTGGACCACAGAAGGCAAAAACCAGTAAAGAACCTGTATGAGCTAATACAGGGAACGGATTGGCTGAATAGGCTGTAGTCAGAATGTTAGGAGAATCCACAATAAGCCCAAGAGGCTGAGGTGGTGCCGGCGAAGGGGCGGCTCCTTAAAAAAATATATATACATATGGTTATAACCATTTCAGCAGAAGGAGGCAAAACGAAAAACGATGTTTAAAAATACTTTTAGATGTAGCCATGTCAAACAAATAATTAAAAAAAAACTTAACATTATTTCTTGAACTTGAAAAATTGCTTTAGGTCGTGGATTTTTTTTGCCTTAGGCGGCGCCTTCAATAAAGCTTTCCCCTTCTAAACCTATCAGATGAAAAAAACCAAAACCCTCCCCATGTAAAAGCTATAGCTACGTGACTGGCTACACAATGTTATATATTTGTAAACAGAAAGTGCAGGGCACCCAAAACTATAAAAAATACAGGGTGTCCCATTTGAAATATTGAAGATGCATTTTATTGGGCAATCCCTGTATACAAATTCAGTCTGCTGTTAGATTTTTGGTCGGTACAGGTAAAATAATACCACTTTTATTGGAAATTTTTTTTGTACTCCCATAACTAATGAAAATAAGTGGGGATCAAAATATAATGAGAAACCCTGTACAGCCGACTCAGAATATTATCGTTATGTTAGGTTCAAATTCAAGCTAAGTTCAAAATGAAATTGTTATGCGTCTAGTTTTTAAATGTCAGATCGAAGAACTGTAACAATATTCATATACTTATTTCGTGTAAATGGTATGTTTTGCTAGAATAACAAGTCAAATGGGTGGATCTACCAGATATCGAATAAAACTATACAATATTAACATTAATATAAAGTGCTCACGCGATTTTGGAAAATCATTAACATTTCGAAGTCAAAAAACGCATCACGCAACCGACATAACTATTTTCAGCCAGGGTAGGACCAAGACTGATTTTATAACCAATTTAACTTCAAAATTTAAGCACCGAACCAAATTTTCATTTATTTCAAGGTCAGCAAAGTAATTAGTTACAGTATTTAGTCAAAGATTTACACTCTACTTTTTTTACAAAACACTAAAACACTACAAATACTAAATATCGTCTGTATGTTTCTTGAGGTAAATTAATGAAAGTATTAAGAATATTGTGGTTCAATTTCCCACAAATGACAATGAAAACTTGGCCTGGCGCGATAAAACTTTGACGCGAACGTGTCCGAGCGAGCAGCGCCAGTAGCCGCGCTCATAAGTGTGACCGTTGTCTTGCTGCCCGGTTGTCTCTCGATATTTGACCTATAAATTACTTAGAATATTTGTGGTCACTTATGTTAATATTACAATTCTTTTAGTTAGTAGGTATGGCTTTACTTAGGCAATAGTTTAAATGAAAAATTGATCATATTTTCAGTTTAGTTATAATAATTAAACAACTTGTCCAAATTATGTACAAAGAGTTAAACGGTTAAACAATATTCTGGACACTAATTGGGCAAGTATCTTGAACATTAAAATGGTAATGGTAAAAGAGGATATAGAAAATAACACTGAAAAGACAATTATATTTTTTATAATTACATAAAATTTCATTTCTTCTCATAACTAGGGATGCTATATTGAAGCTTAAGGACTGACTTGGTTTATTTGAAAAGTGAGTGTGTGAGGATGATTCCCTAAAATCACAGTCCCGGTGTTTGCATTTGAGTGGCTTGAAGTGGAATTATATGCTGGGTAGTCCGTAAGTAATGGTCCACAGTGAAATGGAAGATTCTTGGCCTAAGAATATTACAATTTGACGCAACTAATTCAATAAAATATCGATGATAAGAAAGATAGAGTGTGGCAAAGTTGAAAAGTTTTTTCTCGGTAAATTGGAAGATTTTGGATATACAAACGTAAAAATTTTAAGATAGTGGTTTTAGGACCTGGGATTTCATTAAATCTTATCCATTTTGATGTATTTTCTACAGGGCGCCACAAAAGCTATGTAATTGGTATAATTAAAGTATCCCTTTATTTATTGGAAAATGTATACCTATCGAGATATTCGCATTTTTAAATCCCCCTTCATAATTCTCATTCCATTTATTAGCAAGAAAATACTAATGTTAGCAGGCGCTGATGTAAACAAATTTATTATCAGCTATAATATAGCTAGAACATTGATGATTTTCAATAATATTGTCATAGATTTCGAAAGCGTATTGCTTAGTAACAACCCGACTCAGGCCCGGTTTATCAATAGCAATTTATCCGTCAGTTAATGCTTAACTACCAGTTATTTTGGAGAGGTCGGTTTATCAACAACAGGGTAAGTTTATCTAGCAAATAAAATAACAAATATTTATCTATCAGTTTAAACTGGCGGATAGGTCGATATCTGGAGGTTTATGTCTCACTTTAGGTAGAGTTGTTTTGTATTGATTTCGTTGTGGTGTTGTATCAAATTTACTTGGGTTTTGAGCAAAGTAAAAAGTGGACAGTACTAGTATTACTAATAAGAGAGGATGCAATTTAGAGGCAGAGGAGAGAAATGTGCTTCTAAAAATTGCAAATAAACATAAAAATGTTATAGAAAATAAAAAAACGGATAGGGCAGCCTGGAAATCAGTTCTAATATTGACAGAACAGTCTCTTTTGTCATCCTAAACCTTGCATGAAAATCCTGGTCATCCCACTTTTCGAAGTTATCCACTCTTTCCTTAACTTTATAAGACCTTCTTTAGTACTCAAGAACTTGCACATAAATATCGATTAATGTGACATGACCTTGTTTTTATAACAACCAATGAGATTTCTTACATTCATTCGTCAGCATTGCCAACTTCCATTATCTGTCAGTTAACAAACTAGAGAATAAAAGTGAATTGATAAACCGCTTCCAAACAAACTGGAACTTTATCTGCTTGTTTATTTTTATCCGACGGTTACTTAACTGATGGATAATATTGGCTATTGATAAACCGGGCCTCAGTAGGGTTGTTACCTCAAAGCAATATGCTTGAGGTAAGCTATGGCAAAATCATTGGAAATTATCAATTCTTGCTATATTATAGCTGATAATAAATTTGCTGACATCAGCGCCTACTAACATTATCATTTTTGAGCTAATAGATAAAATAAAAATTATGTAGGGTGGCTTAAAAATGCGAATATCTCGAGAACCAGTGATAATTGAGACTAATGATAGGTATACCTTTCTGTCGCAAAAACTATGCAGTTTTAATATTTTTCAATAAATGGAGGGATACCGTTAACGATAAATAAGTTACATAATTACACCAACAACATAGCTTTTGGTGGCGCCCTCTAGAAAATAAATCGAAACGGATAACATATTATGATTTCCAAGGCCCTAAAACCCCTATCTTCAAATTTTGACGTTTGCATATCAAAAATTTTCCAATTTACTGAGAAAAAAACATTTTTGACATTTCAACTCTACCACCCTGTATCTTTTTTATCATCAATGTTTTATTCAAGGAAGTTGCGTCAGATTGTAATATTCTCAGGCAAATAATCTTCCATTTCACTTTGGTCCATTACTTACTGACCACCCTGTATATCTTTGATCACTTTCTAACTACGTATGAATGCTTTATGAAACAATCTATTGAAATTTCTTATGAATATACTAAAATTTCAATTTTATTTATAATAAAAAAAACGCCCAGACTGTAAATATCTGCAACGTTGTTTCTAAGTTAAACTATTCCCATTTAACAGCAAATTTTCATGTTATGGATTAAGTCATCGCCTTTTAACCTTTCCACTTACTAAAAGAAAGATTTTAGATTCAAAGCAACGAAGAATAAACCACCTAAATTCATTAAATGCTACATAGTTATCCCTATAATCTGCATAATTTAAATGGAAGTATTAGATAACAGAAATAACAACGTTTGTGGTAAGGTCGATGGCATAACGTGATAAGAAAAAAATCCACCTTTGTCATTAAAATTATAACTCAGCGTTTAGGTGAATAAACTTATTTGTTTCAGACGTTGGAGAATCAGCAAAAGAAGGAATCGATACGGTAAAGGAAACCATGCATACAGCTGTAGCTTCCGCTGAAAATGGCGTCGAAAACGTGATGGGAAAACTAGGAGAGACCTTCAATTTTGCCTCTAACAAAGCAACGGATTTACAAGGAGACATAGAAGCAAAAAAAGACGAATTGGTAACGAACGCATCGGATACAGCGGCTGAAGCAGTTTCCGAAGCCGAAACAGTTCTAGCTTCCGAAGCTGAAAGTGCTAAAGAAGCTTTTACTTCCAAATCCTCGCCGGTTTTTGAAACTGTACATTCCATAGGTGAGTTCTGAGGGGGAAATTACTGGTTGTTCTTAAAAAAATTGATTGTTTTTAGGTGAAGATGTTGAACATATTGTTACTGATGTTCACGAAAATGGTGTTGAGTTTATAGAAGATCTCGAAGAGCGAGTGGAAAATGTGCTAGGAGATAATGTCGATGCAGTAGAGAATAAAACAGAAGAAATTATTAAAACTGAATCGCCTGTGAAGGAGTTGGTAAAGGAGGAGTAAGTGATCTGATGTGAGTGGTAAAACAAAATCGTGCTTTTTTCTCTAGATAAGCTAATTGTGTGTGTTTGTAGAGATACTGAGCTTGTTTTGTTGGAAATTTACCGTTTCTTAGTTCAATGGCTTTTACTTTTTTCAATATACGTGCAGTTTTGCTTCAGGAAATTGTTGATAGTAGCTTTGTTGAATTCACTCTGAAGCTTTGAATGAAACAAGCTCGTTCTAGAGTAGATTGCACGATATTTTAGAACTGTTCCACTAATTAGTATCCAAATAGCTATTTGTTCAACTAGCTTCAAAAAAATGTGTTTTTTGTAATTCAGTTTCTAATTTATGTTACTTGGTTAGGTTAGGCCTGCTTGGCCTCAAAACCACCCTTGTTTGTTTCCATGGAGATGACAATTACAACAATGAAAGGTTCAAATCATGCAGACATGGTTCAAATGTCGAGGCGTATTTGTCAAAATTAGCATGTTTATTAAGGTTCGTTTTCACATGTCAAAGTCATAGATTTATATGTGATAATCTTAGAATTTATGTCCGTTTGTATTTTCATGTTATGCCGAGCTACAAGGTATAACCACAAACAACCTGCTAAACGTATGACAACCATACCTGCTAGTCCTGAAATGCCACAGAAGTCATAGAGAAATGAATAATAAGAGAGCTGTCAAACATGTAGAGTTCTGTGGCATAGAGTTACCACTAGCGTCTACCTTAGCTACAGGTCAGAGCTATCACTTGAAGGTCACTTTAGATTAGACAATTTCGTCTAAAATTGAAAATTGTATTAAAAATTGTCTACCCTGTCAAATTGTAAAAAAATAGAACAGGTTCTATTTTCTCAACAATTTGATTTATTGTATTTCACGATGGAAATGTTCTATGAAAATGTCGTTGGTATGAATGTCATTAATCTTGATAATTTGTGGTTATGTATTAAAGAGGTTGAAAAATATCTTAGAACATAAAACAGACAGGAAGGAGCATTTACCAAATAAGTTTGCGTCCAAATAGGAGGTTGCAAATGGCGAATAGTCGTTTCCGTTTTGACAGTGGCGTACTGTTTGTATAGGGTATGGGATATGTGAAATTTCAAAATTGTAGCTTATTGAAATGTATTAAATATAAAACTTTATAAGCTGTCCTATGTCCTATACAAACAATATTGTCTAGGAGCAATGAAAATACTGATAATACTTTCGTTTAAACTTATTTTCACCAAAAAAACTACATAAACAAGGCATTTTCTTTTATACACCGGTAGATCCACCAATCGACCAACTGCGTTTTTATATTCACTGGTGGATTGTAGATTGAAGAAATGACGCGTTCATTTATTACTGTTGCATCATCCAAAATTGCAAACCACTCCACCGTTGTATCGAGGTGGTGGATATTGTAAGTTTGGTGGTTCACAAAATGACAACTTAACCTCAAAAAACTAACTATCTTTTGAAGCAGTCAAAGAAATGGACGAATTAATAGAAATAAATTTAAAATGTGGTAACAAGGTATTGACGGCGCAATTAACAGCGTCATAAATTGAAAAAATTTCAAGTGGAACTATCAGATGAACTGCTACTAACAACAATTAACTTAGAAATAGATTGTCAGTGGTCAGATGATTTAAATAACAACTGCGTTTTTTTTATGTGCCACTGATGACTCCAACATGTCGTTGCAGCGTAGACTGACGTCATTCAACCAATGGTGAATAAATGAAATAAAAAAAAACGTGCCTACAATCTACGTCAGTAAACGTCAACACAAATGAATCATAATTAGGGTGTTGCAAATGGCGACATGGCGACTTCCGTCGCATTTTCTTATACAGCTAATGAGTGACAAGACTCCTTCCTGTCTGTTTTATGTTCTAAGAAAAATATGTCTTGAAATAAACTAGAGTTTGAAATGTTAATTGAGGAAATCTCAAAACATGCTTGTTTGTACAATGTAAAACACAAAGATTACCATAACAAATACTTAAGAAGCTTAGTCGTAGAATCTGTAGTGGCATCATTAGACCGTTTCATTAACCACTTATTTTGCCAAATCTCATTCTCCTCTGTTTTAAAGTTAATATTCGGTTCCATAACTAACGACATTTTTGAATTTTAAAAGTTTATATTTATTTTATCATCAAATCAGATCTCTGCGCAGAATCTTGAACTAAATATTGTTCAATAAATTGGAATATTCTAAAATAGCTTAAAACAGTTGGCCAATATTTCACACAAGAAATCTATTCCAAATATTGTTTCAATACTTGGACTAAATATTGCACGAAAAATTGTCTAATCTAAAATTACCTTAAAATTAAAAATTGTTCTAAAAATTGTCTACCCTGTCAAATTGTAGAAAATAGAACAGTTTCTATTTTCTTAACAATTTAATTTATTGTTTGTGTTTCTGTTTCACGATGAAAATGTTCTATGAAAATGTCATTAATCTTGAAAAATTTTTGACAATTCCAAAAACCAATCAAATTTTCTCATTTTATATCATATGAACAATCTCATCCAATCATATCAACATTACACTTTTTTTTTTTTTTTTTAAACCTTCATATTTATTCAATAAAATACTAAAATACATAAAATTTACAGGGAGGGCATAAATATAAATAAATCAATTTGAGTGTACATAAATAAATTTTGCGAAAAAACCAAATGAAGCATTGGTTCAAAATGAAAATATTCAATTAACAAACTAAAAAGTTATTGACTCAAAGGTGGGATTTCGTGTCCTCTTGCTCATAGAAGAGAACGTACGCTTCCCCACTGATTAATGATTTCGACGATATTGATGACACCCTCGAATCATTATACTCGTGCCACTGGCCCGTGTAGGGATGTCGACAGTATGCCGTATAGTGTCCACTATAAGTGGTTCCGCTGTGATTTGATATGGCGTAGAGGTTATACCTAAAGGGTGCCATATTATCAGCCGCATAATGGCTCATATCAAGCCCTTCTATTGGAAAATCTACGGTAACATCAAGTTTTCCCCTAAATCTTTCCATCGGCGAAAAGCGCTTCAAGTGAATTACCAAGATTTTCGGGAATTCGTGTATGGAGAACGATTTAGTGCATCGTCGACGTTCTTTACATTTCGAACATGTCGGTTTTTCATCACCGTCGAGTGATTCTTCACTCGTAAACGAATCCAAACATTGAGAAAGACGTAATTGACCTGTTCTTTGCGGTATGGGAAGAGATAGATCCCAAAAGGGATCGAAGGTCACGAAACGATGACCGCAATGTGTGCACTTGAGTGTTGATTTTAATTGACCGACGAAGTTGTCTACTATCTTGGAGTTGTCCATGCGCAGATATCTTATCCAAGACTCTTGCGCTTTTTCATTGTCACTGAGTTTTTCATCAATCTCTGTTAATATAGGCTTTGGTTTTTCATGTACCCTGTTGACGTCTTCGTGGAGTCCTTCTAAGAGGTGACGAAGGAACTCCTGCGCGTCTTGTTGAGCGTATCCCATGAGCCTCGGAGCGAATCGTTGAAATTGACTTTTTAATGACATAGTATTAACTATTCTGTCCGAACCGTCTTCAGACCAAAGTTCCTTTATAACTTCAGCAAACGCTTTAATCAGTGCTCCTTTCATGCTGGATATGCTCGTGTTAATATCTCTCAAGTGTGCATCTTTCTTTAAATATTCTAAAAGCCACCTTGTGTTTGATAGGCATTGGATAACGCTATTCATGAAACATGTGTTACCGATATTCTTAAGGCCGCTGAGACCCAAAGATTTTTGGGGAACACCGTCCAAGGATCGGATTGTGGAGTAATTGTTAAGAGCCCTTTCGCCACTACTATCATCATCCGAATAATCTCGGATTCGGTGATTTTCTCTCTCACTTGATCGACGGGATAGCGAATTCGAATTAAGGCTATTCGCTATCGAATTCGATGGGTAGATTGCGGTTATGGTAAGTTTGGGTGATGTTGATAGATCAGTAGTTTGTATAATTTTGCTAATATATTCCTTGGTATCCAAATCATTTTCAGAAAAGTCCTTTTGTTCTGGTTGAGTTTCATCCCCTCTCTGAAAATCTTTGGAGGAAATTGAAATGTAGGAGGAAAAGTTGTTAACTCTCGAATTATTTTTAGAGAGGGAATGGCAGCCGCTTGCTTTTTCAGCAACTAGGTCCCTATCGACTTCTGACCCATTTTTTATTTCGACGTCTTCATTTACTTCCAATTTTGAATTTGAGATTTTCTTTGATGTCTTCAACTTTAGTGGAGGTGAACCAGTTTTATATTTTATTTTGGTCAAAGATAATTTGTTGCGCATAGGAATCGCATCATTCTCTAGTATTGTCATCTTTTCCAGTATTCCTATGATTGGGACATCATCTGGCTGATGGTTATCTATATTTTTTAGTCCGCTGAGGCCCAAAAGCTTGTTGGAGGCATAATTTTTAAAATTATCAACGCATATATTATCAGATAGTACACCTGCTGAAGAAGATGGTAAAGAAGAACATCGGAAAAAGGAAAGATCACATTTTTTAGGGTCGATAATGTGAGGTTGTTTGAAAATGATAGAAGGATTAGGCTTCATGTGATTAGGCTTCATGAAAAGTTCTTCAAGAGGCTTAGAACGGGGAAACGTACCCAGAAAAGAGGAAGCGTTTCCTCTTTGAATGGCAATACTTATTTGTTGTATGAAGAATAAAGTTGCTCTTGGATCATTAGTTTCTACTGATATTTTTTTACCGATCTCTTTAATGAATTTTAAAGCTTCATGACCGAAAACACCAGAGGTTTCAATAGCTACAGGTACAAAAATATAAATGTTTTCCAAATTTTTGTATTTATTGATTTTAAAACTTTCGCCATGTAATGCAGCAGCACCTGCGGAAGTAGATGTGGATCGGACATGAGACGGAGCCCAAGTGTCAGTGCAAGTGAAATCCCAGACAACGGGTCTGCCGCGTTGCCAAGGAATGAGAGTCATACCATCTGGACGTTTACCGTCGTCGCGGCAAGTACCTAATGGTTCCAACGTACAGGGAATCTTTGCAGATGACAGACCTCGTTTGAGAAGGTCATTTACTGCATAATGACGTGAAAAACGGCCAGCACTTAATTTGCAGCTTAGGCCGTGTCTACCATATTCATCAACATCAGCTCCGCAACGACAGCGATGTTTGACACAAAGTTGACAGCCTAAACGGAGACCAATGGAAATCCGGAAACTTTCGTCATCTAAAAGCGTTCCTAATGGGGCCGACGGCAAAGCGTTCAACCATGCTCCCGATTCCTTTGAAAATGCTGCATTCAAACGAGCCTTGTCTGGTAAATTAATAGCTTTCTGAAGCAGATTTTCTTTTTCAATATTCATTAAAGGTATATCCCAGGATTTTTGAAAACATTTATATTCATCGGGTACAACTTTGTTAGACTTTCTTGACCAAATATTTTTTGCCTCCAATAATAACGGGTCTTGTGTGGGGAAAGATTTAGGAAGAATATAATTGATAAATTTTTCTGAACTATATAATGACGATAAAAAAGAAGGAAGAGCGACGGAAACGATGGAGCGAATTCCTATACCTCCATATGAAACAGGTAGTGAAGCTTGTTTCCAAGAAAGCTCCTCCATTTTAATATTCATTAATGACTCTAATGAATGACGAATGGTATTGTCAAAATTGATTAAGATATCATTATGTAACCAGGTTGGACTACATCTCAAGATATATGTTAATTTTGGAATCAATAGGCAGTTCCTGAGAAGGTAATAAGCAATATGTGTCGGTAACCAGGATAAACGAGATGACATTTTTTTGAAAAAGGACAGTTTTTCATTGAAAGCTGATAAAAAGGATTCTTTTAATAAAGGAGCGCCTAATAGAAATAAATTTTGTCTATTGGTAATTGTTATGCCTGGTGCTACAGAATTAAATTTATCAATGATTAGATTATTTGGTGATTCTAAGAAAAATAACTCACATTTGCTGAAGTTGAGTTCAAGACCAATATCCTTGGAATTGTTTATAATATAGACAAGAGACTTGAACACGGAATCAGTATCACCACCTAAAGAACCATCATCAAGGTACCAAGCATTGAATTCTGTGTCAATGTTGCTTATAAGCCCGTGTATCGATAGGCAGAATAGGAGAGGTGCCAAAGGGTCCCCTTGCTGGACGCCTCTTTCCGAATAAATGATATTTTCGCCGAATAAAAGGTACGAAGGGAACCGATAACATTGATTGATAAAAGGAAAAATTTCGGGTAGAATATCTACAACAAGTTTTAATAAGTTATCGCGATGAATTGCATTGAAAGCATTTTTAAAATCAATTTTCAGAAAAACTTTATTCTTAACGTCTGGATGAATAGAGACGAAACGTCTTGCTGCATGTGCAACTGCTTCGCAACCACCTTTCGACCCGAAACCGAATTGTAATGGACGAAGAAAATCTCCCAATTTGTCTTTGATGTTTGAACAAATTATTTTCGCTACTAAACGACGATAAACTGTACCAATGGCAATTGGTCTAATACCTCCTGCTTTTTTAGATAGAGCGCATAGTGACGCTCCGAATAAAATAGGACGGATATTAATGTTGACTGTGTCATTTAAAATAAAATTACATAATTTACATAAAGATGATAAGAGAGTTTTTCCTGAAGGGCCAGCACTGTAACTTATTAAATCCTGTAGATGTGAAGGTCTTAAAGAGTCTATGCCACCAGCAGAACTTGTTTTAAAAGAGTTTATTGCGTTACTGACAAAATCTTCTGTTATTAGAATTGGAACAGGTTCCGAACTCAAAGTAGGGAACGTACTATTAAGTTTCTCTGAAGGATGTTTCGATTTTAATTCTGTTAAAGTGGCTGCACTGACATCAACAAAACTGTCATCTGAAGCTAGGATTTTTATTGCGGATGTCAAATCGCCGTCAGAAATTTTATTAATGACATGTTTGATTTTAGTTTTATTTGGAAAATTCATGTTTTTCCGATATGAGAAGTTTGCGTTTTGCACTTATAACAGACCATGGGCAATATTCACGTTGCTATTGATACATATTGATTTATTGCGATTTTGAAGTTTAGAATATTTAATATATCGAAACGTCACGATTTGACAGTGACATAACTATTATAACAACAAGTTTTCGAAAAACTCTAGGTCGGTATGGACGTTGTGTTAAGTAGACATGCTGCTAAATACATATATTGCATTCCTGACGGTTTGAAGGAGTTGATGACGGACATTTCTAGGGAAGTTTTACGAAGTCAACCAGAAAATATGTATTTATTTATAGCTGATTATTTGGAAGCTTTACTTATTACTAGGGAAAATGCTAGAATCGCCGCTAGAATGGTTCAAAGTATTACGGAGATAGCTGAGGCAACAGTAGAGTTCTTAGAGCAAAGTGGTTGGTATAATTTAATTTTTTTGATGTCATAATATTACGATAAGGCAGAAAACAGACTAAGGTTCTGGTCGACTTCGCGACCCTTGGAATTTTATGTTAGTTTTAAATTTGTTAGAAAGCTTACCTTAAATAAAGCTGATTATAACAAAAATTTCGTTGGATCATCCAATAATTACTTCAAAAATCACGAATTGCGAAACGTCGACCAGGCGCACATTCATGTGGAATACAAATTATTAGACAGAGAAGGGGAAGAGAATACATATGTATGTCCCTTCCCCTTTCTTCATCTCTCCACCTCATATTGACTGACTTCATGGGATTTCTAGTAGAGCAAAACATTTTTATCATAATCCAACACATACCTATAGTGAAAGTTCATAGGAAGATCTCGAACAGAAAAATGAGATTTCAAACCCATCCATCTGAAGCGCTAGCTGCAATTGAGTTCTCGAAACAGGCCTGGCACCTAAAATTTAGATCTCAATTTGTTTAGTGTTTAGTCAATTATGTTCGGTATTCTTCAAACAAATAGCAAAACTAGGTTATAACAAATATTTTTTATCTGTTTTCTGTCTATCACGGGTGGAAAAAGTTACATATAGGGTGGATTATTTATTAAGATGAAGCAGATATATGCCATATTTTCAAATCCGGCGCTGTAAATCAATTCAAATTTATGCTATTTACCATACTGGAGCACAGTGTGTGTCTTTTCTGTTTATTTTAAAGATTTATTTTCAATAACTAAACAATATTATACAGTAAGATATTTCCTTATTGCCAATTTTCAATTTGACCCTAAAATGAATCTAATCTAATTCATTGGAAATGTGAGTAAAGTGTAACAAAAAATTCAAATAACCAGGTCTGACTGTCTATTTTTGCTTTCTGGAAAATTTATATCAGATTTTATGAAAATCATATATAGGGTGAAGTGTTGAATATGAAGTAGCCCCACAAATTCTCAGACTGCCCTTTATTTTATTAATTCTGAATATGACAGTTAGTTGCCAGACACCAATACACTATTTATATAGATGGACATAAATATCAAATAATTTGTTACTTTTTGCGAGAAGGGGAAGGGATTAAATATCTTTTCCTTTTTTTTCTGAATATGACAGTTAGTTGCCAGACACCAATACACTATTTATATAGATAGACATAAATATCAAATAATTTGTTACTTTTTGCGAGAAGGGGAAGGGATTAAATATCTTTTCCTTTTTTAAATTCTTCTGCCTTCCTCCTCCCCGGAATAAAATGTGGGACCACTTTTTATTGATAATATATTGATAAAAAAAATTAGGCCACTTTTTGGGAAAAGTGGTGGTTGTAAATATTTACCGAAAACATTTTTTAATGGTCATTTGATAATCCCCTAACGTGCCTTCTCTTATGGTAGAAGCACAGTATAGGCACCGTCCATAAATTTCAATAAGTCTGGTAACTCCTTTGAAGTTGTTGAAATGTACCGCGTTTTTTGTCATCGGTCATAAATCATGCAGATAACAGCAAAAATGTGTTATACGGGGGTCAATCGGCACCGTGATCAATATGTTTACTCGGAAGTATGTCTACGAGGGACAGGCGTTAAATATTGATCATATTTAATATTTATGAATATTTATTTCTTTGTAAATGAAACCAACTGTTTACAGATAACTTCACAATATATTAAAAAAATGGTAATTCTAATATATTATGGAATTATTTGGGAACAGTTGGTTTAATTTACAAAGAAATGAGTAGATTCCACAGAGTAAGAGTTGAAACAGTAAATTTCACGAATATTTATTTATGAATACATACATACCTACATACATGTTTGCATAAAAATACATATATTCGTATCATAATTTAACATAACGTAACATAATAAGTATAAAAGAATTTGAATATTGAATTACATAGATACATAGCTAATAACCTAAATATGTTTATATATATATATATATATATATATATAGAGGTAAGGATTGTGGGGATGTGGCAATAAAATATCTCAGTGTACTCTTTCTAATATATTTTCCGAGCTTTCGAATAATTTTTATTCATTTTCAAGGAACTATAAATGAATCATATATATATATATATATATATATACATCTCATCTCATAGATCCACAAATTTTTATTCAAATGCGCCACTATGTCACAAAAAGAGCGTAATAAATAATCTAACTGATAGAGCTATTGAACTATCCTAAATTTAGAGAAGCTAACTTAAGAAAATTAAAACCATTCTGGCAGAAAACAACTACCCACAACAATTTACTAACAAAATTATCAATAAACGAATTCATTCCATATATAATAACTCCCAAACTAATAAAAAAATCCAATACTTATATTTCGCTTCCCTACGTGAATGGTCTCTCAGAAAAAATATACAAAATAACACAAAAGGAAAAAAGATCAATTTCCCACAAATTGATTGACACCAACAAGATATTTTTCTCAAAAATTAAACCAAAAATAAATAAACACAAGCAAACACATACAGTGTATCAAATTCCTTTCCAAGATTGCTCCAGTACATTCATTGGCCAGAGTAAACAATATCTGCAAAAGATTACAAGTTCACAAATACTCCAAAACAGATGTACAGCACTCACACATCTTAGACAACAAACAGGACATGCATTTAACTATGACCAAACTAAAATTCTCACAAAGGAAAAAAACGATAAAAGGTGAGAAATTTTATAAAAATAATAACAGATAATTATTTGAGTACCACCTCTGAAACTTTTTGTGCCTTACTATTGAATATATACTAAAATTTCACCTGTACTATCAAATAAAAATTTCAAAATGCAGTTGTTACTAGGAAAAAACCAATAATGTATGTTTTTTTTTTGTAAGTAATATATTAAAACTTGGAAGGCAAATACTGGAGCCCTACCTGAGATAATTATTATATGACAGTCTAACCTAAATTCGAATAAACTTGGACAGAATGTGTGTGATTTTTGGGGTGACATTCACTGAGACCTAGACTTGGACAGAAACAGAGCAATAAGATCGGTGAGAAGCCATTATTACAGTACTTAATGCTTAAAAAAACTAGGTTCAAATAAAACGTTTATTTCGCGCACTCGGTAGAACTCGTTTCGACACTGCGAACTATTCAATTGAAGACACTCTGTTAAACTAGCTATCCCACCCGGTGGGCACTCGAGGCAAACCGGCAGGGCAAGGGATGCGTGAGGACAGGAGGGGACGATTTTAGGTTTCGGCGAGAGTAAGCGGACTTATTGAAATTTATGGACGGTGGTATAGGAACGAACCAGTAGTATAACTCTCATAAATTTTACCATAGGCGTAGGTGCATACGTTTTAAAATGACTTGAAAGTGTTAAATGTTTTTTCTTAAATATTGTTGAACAGTACACTGATGAGTGAATAAAACAAGAGTGTATTACAAAATATTTATTGGTTTTTCCATATTACAATTTTCATTTTGTTATAATTTTTAAAATTTTTATTGACAAATTTTAATGTGTAACATAGTCGTACCCTGAAGAAAAGTTTCATTAAATATTTTATTGGAAAATCAATCAACAATAGGATGTACAAACTCTGTTGTTTGACTAATATTTATGGGTGATCCAACAATATTATCTTCCGAAGCAACTTTCTCAAAATTCATTTGGAATAATGTTTCTAATAATGAGATGTATTGTACAAAATTTTCATGCGGCATATTCAAGTTTCCAAAAGTATCTTTATCCGTATTTTCATAAGCTCTAAGGTAACAGTATAAAGACGAATCGTCTAAATTCTGATACGCTTGTGAATACGTCTCATATACGCTGCATGTAACTATGAATTTCCGAACATTTTTTAATTTAATAACCACAAAAGTAGCGAACAAAATTCTTTTCCAATAAATCATTTGTCTGAAAGTCTTTTGGCATTGCAGTATTTGATGAAAGAAATATTGTTGGAATAGCCTTTTTTTAAAGAAGTTTTCTTTTATGAGGTTGCATAATCATGTCTGGTTCAAAATGAGCACCACATAAACGATGACTACTATTGTATAGAGATTTTAGTTTTGGCATCAAGTCAGGCCTATCGCATGCTTCGAGCCTTACTTTAGCTTTGAAACAAAAACAACAAATTAAAGCAATGCATGAAACTAAGGCTCATAAATGTAATATGAAGATCAAATAATGAAGCATTATACTAACAGTTTCTCACCTTTCTGAATCCTTTGGAAAACGGTGAAATTTTCCATCACAATTATAATATTTATTGTTACATCCACGAACTACACACACACACACTACCCGTTTTCTTCTTTTTAAAAGTATCCATTGCAAAAAAATGCTTATAAACTATAAAAATAATACCGAAAAACCGTAAAAATATAAGCTGTAATGAATAATTTTATTCGCAAATTCACCGCTGGCACTTTGGTTGGATCGCAACATAGCACTGGCCGCTGTATGAGAAACCTACTCTTCCGAACGACGTTGAAGGTCACAGAGAGCTCGGCAGTGTAACGTCACGAGATAACATACTGGTTGGTTTCTATACTGTGGTACACAAAACATTAACCTACGGACTAGGTTAATGTTTTGTGCTGTGGTAGAAGTACAATATGTACAGTACATCGTGACTCACTCTATTCCTTCGCCTTTCGTTACTATTGAAAATTGCGAGACGTTTGAAATTAATTGTTAAACTGTGGCTGTGGAAATCTACAGCGAATATATTATTTAAATCAAAAATTGAAAATTTTTTCAAACCCTCATATGGTTTTTTTAAGTAAATGAGTATTTAAAACTCCTTACAAAATATATTTACTAATACTTATCATTCTAGGTTTCAAATTAGTGTTATGAAATTCATATTCTTTATAACCAGTTTCTTCAATATTTCATTTTTATAATTAAAAATTTCATTTCCAATGTAACGTCTTTTCCGTCGCTACTCGTATATTTGACGCCTAAATTCT
>CAJUYG010001409.1:0-24210 GCA_910591675.1 Galerucella calmariensis
TATTGAAACTTTTTTCATATATTTTTTTGTCAGATGTATAAAATTATTATCAGACGAGTCTTTACAGTTAAAGCATATTCAAATGATTAGAAAGGGTGTATATTATTCTAAGAAAGACATCAAGCGATCGAGATCTGTTTTATATATTTAAACTAACTGTATACGTTATTTTTTATGTACAATCCACCCCCGGTGATATCTCTCTTCTCTAATCTCTTTATGTTGTGATCCTGATCCCGTCAAAACATTATCAATTCGAAACATCTTGCCTTTTGGTTGTTTACAATACTCACCACAGAATCATTTCATTCGCACGTGTTTATTGGTTTCCGAGCTCATAAACCACTTGAAGTACCTTTGATGTAAGACAAAGACGGATGTATGTTGGTACTTCGTAAAATCACATGTGGTCATAACGCTCCCTCGTATCACACCCCATTGCAAGCTTCTAACTTGACGAACTTCTTCAGTCTCGGTTTTAGTTTTTTAATTCCACCAAAAGTAATAATTAATAATAATAATAATAAAATAAGTGCTAGATCCACTTGAGAGTTTCATAGAAAAATTAATATTTTTCTAATTTTATTTCAACGTTTCAGAAGCGTTCCGGCCAATGTTATTCAGAATAATTAAATTTTATAGGCCTATCGTTCTTTTTTACCAATATACAGGGTGATTTATTAACTTTCCCTTTTTTCAATTAATAATAACTTATGAACCACCTTCTGCCTTTTAGTAATATTTAGTAAGTATGCTCAATGTCCACGATGTTGCGATTGACATAATAAATAATAACCCTATTGTAGGTTTAGCTTAAAAAAATAATAAGTAAGTTTCGACTCGAAGCAACACCCTTTAAATCAACGTCGAATTTTTAATTGCATTGGAAAAAGTGAAAAAATAAGGCCGTTTACAACTTTTCGACTTATCAAATCTAGATCTTTCGATTATAAGATGGCAAAAAATCTTCTACACCAAATGGTACTTACTTTTTAACTTAAATTATCAACTTATTCTCTTAATTTCTGGAAATTATTGAAAAATAAGAAGACAGGTTCGTAATTTGGACAAACTTTTAAACATTCTATATGCGTAAAAAATTATCATAACGTTGCCTCCTTTGGCTAAAGGACCCTGCGCTTTTCTTGTGACGAAGTGGCGTTCCGTAAAATGGAATAAATTTTGGATATGATGTTGTACTCGACCTCTTGACCAAAAGTGTCCATGGGACCAATTCAATCCTATGACTAGTTTCCGATATACAGGGTATTAAACTTGAAAAATCCTTGTTTTCCGTGACCACGTAATTTTATTTATTAACAATTAAATATGTATTTTTAATTGATAGTACTATTAATATGTTCTATTTTATCGTAAACTTACACATAAATAGTTCAAAATGTCAAAATATACAGGGTTGGACTCAATTATACAAGGACGAATTTTTGGAATTCTAAGAAATTATTATATTGAATGAAAACAAGGTCAGCAATATAAAAGTTACTTCATATTCAAAGTTCTGGCATGAAATATACTAGTTCTAGAGGTATTCCATACAGGGTGATTCTTAATGCAACCTGAAATTAGTTTTTGATGTTTAAAGCGTATTGGTTACCTAGATATTAGTACTTTTCTTAAAATACAGGGTGATACCTGTCCTTTTTTCCATTCCTTCCAACGTAATGTGTTAGGATATTATGTAAGGACATTATGTAAGGACATTATGTAAGGACATTAACAATCGATGACGCTCATCAAGAAGGGTTATGATTTCTATATCATATTTGCTTAGTCCCATTAAACATGATGCCCTTCTTTTGAAGGAAACACCTGACTCCATATGCTTAATAGAATCATAGGCTTTTCAAAAATATGTAGATTTTCCACTATACAATTGTAACAATATTTTTTTCATTTATAAGATTGCGTTGTTCTTTTTTTGTATTTTATAACATTGGTACAAGTTTCCCACGACAACCAAACGTTAGAAAACAGAAATACACATGTTAAATTGCTGAGGTGAGACTAAAGAGCATTGTACAAAGATCGGGTATACTTGTAGGGAAACGTAATACATGTAATACATTTCATTAACAATTTAAGATGATTTGCTTGTTTTACATGTAGTCAATTAATTTTTTTTATGGATACTCTGGTATTTAAATATTTGAAAACCATTATTCAGGATAATTGTATTATTTTGTTGCCTATGACATCATAGTCAACAAACATGTCTCAATAGTAATGGAGCATTATGGGCATTCCAAACCGCAATTCAAAAAATTTTACATGAAAAATGATCCGTGAAAAAATAAGTTTCTTATTGGAAGCCACTTCAGTTGACGGAAGAACAGAAAGCAATTAGGGTCAATTGCTCTCAAAGAACTCTAAACCGGTTAAACGCAGGCAACTCAAAAACTATTATGAACCAGGACATAATTTCGGATCTTCCAAGATGAACCAAAACCTATGAAATATATTCGTTCTCGGGGATTTTCCAAAAATATGGTAGCTGGTGGAAGTCCGGGTCCTTTGGGAGCTGCTCAAATAGTCGTATGAAAACTACATGATTCACTGGGATGATATTTGTTATATCAATCAACTAATTACACTATTTCTGTCAAGGGCGGTACTTAAGCCTGTCATATAATATAAATAAAATATAATATAGATTATTAACAATGAACTACATTGAATGTGTATCTATTAATATGATACTATTGGTGTGAATGCCCACTTGTATACTTCATCAGCCCCTAGGTTAACTATCCTTTCACGTGACAGTCTATAGCCTCCAACTGACCTCTTACTATCACGTTCATGACCTTACGTGTCTATTTACTATTCGACAACTATAAAACAATAAATAACTGCATTGTTTTTGAAATAGAAATAATTACATTGAATTATTTAATAATAATAATAAGTAAACAAGTAAACTCTTGCTCAGCCCTTACTGGTAATTTTCATTTATCCCGTGCGTGTGTACCTAAACGCAAATGAGATTAGGCATAATTATTTAGAAATTCACGGACAGTGTGACAAGTATTCAAAATTGCAGCTTTCTGCAGTTCGATGTATGTGTTTTCGTGTACTAGGCTGTCTTGTAGAGTTTTTAGAATCAGTCCCGTGGATGAAACGAAGACCGGCACCGCCTCTACTTTTTCTGCATGCCACATGCGTATAGGTATTAACTAATCCAAATTTGTTGGCCAACTTCTGATGGATGATGCTGCAAAGTTGATTGTGTCTGAGTAGGTAATAAATGCTAGGTATGGCTGAACATCCCAACGTAATGTGTTGTATCGTCTCTGTTGTTGTTGACACCTTCTGCACATGTTCGACACACAATGTCTTATAATTGTTGGTATTAATTACTTGGTCTTGAATTGCCTTCATAGATCCTTCAGATTCTGGAAATAATAATCCATCAGAGAGCCACTTATCCCATTCCTGCAGATATTCGAGAAGGTCTGGATAATTCAGACAATGGTTGTCCCTTTATTCGATGAAAATTTATTTCCACCAATCAATTGCATCAGTTTCTAAGTCTATGATTTCTTGAATTTAATCATATCCAATTTGCATTTTACAAATTTACAATTTACCGACGTGGCGGTTTGCAGTACCTAATTGTATTAATTGAAAAAATATTTCTATAAGAAGTGGATTTTTCTGTGTCCTAAAATGAGGGATTCAATGACCAAATTGTCACTAGCATTCATATTAAAATTAATTTTTCTTTTTCGAATAAACTATCATAGTCATAATGGTATAATTGTTTAAATATTTGTTGTTTTAGGTACATGTTAACTTCAAGTTCGACCAATACAAAGGTAAATTCCACTTTATAATATAGAATTTCAATTTTTTTGCTATTTTTATGAGCTCCGCAATGCAATTGTTACTTATTCTAAATAGTATGAAAAGTTTCCACTTTTCCGTTGGAGAGTATATTCTAGTGCGACATTATCCGCATGTGCTAGGAACAGTATTTTTTCTACGAACCGGCGCAAAATTTAATAAGACATAGAATAACAAAATACAAACTGTTCATTAGTATTTTTTTGTTATAAATGTAATCATTTACAGTTATTAACGAAATATTTTAAAAAAATTCAATAAAACGGGGGAAATAATTATATATACATATATATTATCAAAAACCCAATTACCATAGTGAGTGTTGATTCTATTTCAAGGTCTTCTCTTATTTTCGTATTTCTTATTTCTCTTTCTTTGTGACTCCTTTAACTCGCCTAAGATACTTCATCTCAACTGCTTGTATTCGACTCTTTTGTCTCTTTGTTAATACCCAGGATTCACATCCGAATGTTAATATTGGCCGGTAAATTGTTTTGAATACATTTAACTTTGTTTTCTTGGAAATTTCTTTTTTATTTATAAATGTCGAATTCATCGTGTGATAAAGTTTCATCGTTTTTTGTACTCTATTGGTAATTTCGACTTCCTGCGTTCCATTTTCTTCTATTTCTACTCCCAAGTATTTATATCTTCTAACTTGCTCAATTTTTATTCCATCTAACTGTATATTTAAATGTTTTTGTTTCGGTCCTATATACTTTGGTTAACTGTCATTCCAAATTCTTCAGATACCGTGCTCCATATTTCCATATTCTTTTGTAAATCCTTCTCTGTCCCTGCCATAATTATTAAATCATCTGCAAAAGCTGCTTCTGATATATCCACTCTTCCTAAATGTCTGTATCCAACGTGTAGTTTTGCCATTTTGGTTGACGATTTTTTAATTTATTTCATCAATAAAAATTGTAAATAATAATGGACTTAGTCCCCCTCCTTGCCTTAATCCTTCTTGTGTTGAAAATGGTTCTGATGTTTTATTTTTGTATATTAGACAATTTCTATTATTTTTGTAAATGTTTTTGATTATGTCTATTATTTTGTAGTTTACTCCCCTTTCTTCTAGTACTTTCCATAACTTCTCCCTTGGTACTTTGTCAAAAGCTTTTTCCATGTCTATGAATCCTATATATACCTCTTTTTCTTGTTGTGAGAACTTATCAATTATCTGTTTCACCGTAAATATGTGGTCTTGGATGCTTTGACCTCTTCTAAATCCACTTTGCGATTCTTCGAGAATATTTTCTATTATTGGTCTTAGCTTACTGTCTATAATCTTCTCGTATACTTATAGCTGTACTAAGTAAATGTATTCCTCTATAATTATTGCAGTCTTGTCTATCCCCCTTTTTATATATTGGAACTATTAAGGCTGTCTTCCAATCTTCTGGAATCTGTTCTTCCCTCCACGCAATGTTGTGTATGTTCAATAATATTTTTGTTCCTGTAACCCCTAAATTCTTGAACATTTCTGCTGTTAACTTATCAATTCCTGGAGATTTTCCATTTTTCAATTCACTTATTATTTCCTGTAATTCTTTTAGAGTTACAATGTCTTCATTTTTTGTTATCGCATCCTTTTTTTTGTTAATGTCCTGAACTTTGCTGTCTGCTCCTAATAATTCCTCAAATTACTCTTTCCATCTATCAATCACTTCGTTTTCATTTCTTAGTGTATCTCCTTTTTTATTTTTTACCCATGTTATTTCTTGTGTTTTTTCCTTTCTTAATGACTTCAAAGTTTTGTAAAACAGTTTTTGATTTGATTTACTATTGCTTTCCATTTTTTCGCCAAATTCTTTCCAGTGATTTCTTTTAGCTACTGCTACCATCTCTTTTACATTTTTCCTCTTATCTTTGTACATTTCATAGTTTTCAGTTGTTTTGTCATTTACATACATTTTCCACGCTTCTTTTTTTAATTTTACTTCTATTTTAATTTCGTCCGTCCACCAAGCTGTTTGTTTTTTCTTATTAGTTTTTTCGCTACAACCACATATTTCTTTAGCGGTTTCCGATACGGTTTTTTTGAAATAATCCCACATTTCTCCTAAATTACCATTTTTCATTAAATCATAATTATTCGAGAACTTCCCTGATAATGCTATTTTGTATTTCTCTGCCATATCTTTGTTTTGGAGTTTGTATGATCTGACCGATTCATATTCTATTGTACTTTCTAATTTTTGTTCATTATGGTTTGTAATTTCTACTTGTTCTCTTATTTTTGTTACAAGCAAATAGTGGTCACTTCCTATTTCTGGTCCTCTTCTAACTCTGGTATCCAATACTTCCTTTTTATTTTTTTTTCCACCAATATATAATCTATTATTGACCTTTCATTTCTGCTTTCCATCACACGTGTATATTTATGTATGTCTTTATGTTGGAAAAATGTATTAGTTACAATAAAATTGTGTAATATGCAAAAATCCAGCAGCCGCTCTCCATTATTATTCCTAAATGTTTCACCATTACTGTTCTACAAATGTCATCTTTTGTTCCTACTCTGCTATTAAAATCTCCAAGTATAATTATTTTTCCTTTCGCATTTTCTGTTACCATAGTTAGATCTTCCCAAAACTTATCTTTATTTCCTACTGTATCGTCTTCATTTGGTCCATATAATTATAATAGAATATTAAAGTATAAGTGGATATTAAGGTTCCGGCTTCACCGTCGTGCTCAAAAAATCACGCGTTAGTTATCCACGAATACTTTACGCTACTACTACAACAACAAGAAATGGAAATCATGGATGGAAATAAGAACTAAATGTCAAATGGTTGAATTCGTGATTTAAACACGCTGAGGCGTGCTTTAAATAGGTAAAATGGTTCACCAATAAAAAAATACTATAGTTGCGTTTGCATAAGTATAGTTTATCTGAAGCTGTGAAAGAAATTAATTCGATAATGCCACGTTTAACTATAAGGAAGCTAAAGTGTCGAGTACGAAGTATTAATTATTTGAAAATAGACTTGTGATTATCAACAATATATATATTGATAATGATTAGTCCCTTTATGTATACTGTAAATGTGTTGCTCACTGTAATTTTTTATGAATCTTTCAATATTATTTCTATGACTGCTATAAGCTATTTCATATTAGAGAAAGTGCACATAAATAAGTCCCGTGTGCAACACAGTCGTTTGTTTGATTTCTGGATGGTGGTTGTAGGAAAAATACAGTGTGCAACTCTTGCGCACTTAATACTCAATATTCTATTGTTTATTGAATAGGTCTCGAAGAGTAAATGGTTGGGGGATATTTCTTTTAGAGCTGTAATGACGTTAAAGATATAATCGAATCTATTATGAGACCACTCACTGAAGGTAAATGACAAGTAAATGATAAACTGACGCAAACCTTTCGTTACCATAAATTTTTTCTATTGATTTCGTTGAAATGCATCCTTGATTGATTTATTAGTACGGTATAATCAGTCAAAGGTACCTCTGCCTTTAGGCTTTTTGGCTCTTGTACCGTTTATCTCCTTATTAGACTTGACAGTCTTTTCGAAAGGTCCTTCTTGGGGAAATCATCCCTTGTGCTTTCTATTCCAAAGAGTCTACACTTTCCACCAGAATTGAGAATCACCTCCATGGCTGCCGTTGGGCATGTTCTCATTGCTCCTTTAAGGTATAAACAGGCTAGTCTTTGAATTTTGGAGAGTTCTAGTTCTACTACTCCACTCAATGGTTCCATATGTTTTGATTGGTCTCACTAAAGCAGTGTACAATTGGCTCAAGATTTTTTGGGCTATATAACCCCAATTTCTGCCTGCCAAGTTTCTGCATACCACCAGACATTTTTGCTTTGTATACAATTTTACTATAAAGTACCTTTAAATTTGACAATATCGGAGAATGTTACTAAAAAAAGTTGGAATGTCGAGGCATTTGTATGAGTAAAAATTAAATTTGTTTGTTCCTAACATTAATATGCATGATGTTAATTTTATAACTTAGTGTTTGAATGTATTTTGTTATTTGCAAAATAAATGAATAATATGCACTTATTCCGCGTTTTAAATACAAAATTATTAAAAAGCATGGAAAATCTAAAAGATTATCATGTGCTTCGTAATCACAAGAGATAAATCTTCATTCAAAATAGAAACATTAGTAAAATATAAAATAACCTGAAGTTTCAATTACGTATTAAACGTAGTTTTTAATTCTGATCAACTTTTTTTAGTAATATTTTTCGATATTGTCAAATTTGAAAGTACTTTACTCTTGAGTGAATCAAATATTTTTTGATAAACCTCGTATACGACTAAGAAATTTAATATTTGATGAATGAATTCCAGGTTTTAGATAATGCAGAACTTTTTAAGAAGAATAAGTTTTCTTCCTAAAATTAATAATAAACAAGTTTTCAACTGTCAAATGAGATAAGCTTGCGCAGGATTTAATTTATCCATTGTTGGTGTCCAAGTATTTCAATATTAAACTTTCTTGAAAAATTTATTGATAATTTTCATTCTTTACAGAATCAAATATCTTCAATTATACGACAATTAGAATGACTGGGTAAATTATATTTTCTGATCCACTAATAACTCGTGTATTTAACTAAAATCAAATACATTTTCTGGTATTCCTTACAATTATAGTAGTATTTGTAGGTGGAATAATTTCGGGTTAGTGGAACAAGACCCAAGATAAAGATGAAGACAAGAACCGACCCAACGGGATTAAACTTGTACGTATTTATAAAGGGGAGACTTTGAATAAACGAGGGGTTATTTTAATGTTTGGTACGTGTTCTTAAAATAACGGAAATTTGATTACTTCAAAACCCGTTGCCGAGGTCAACAGGTTAAGTTTTTTGAATAGCATAGGTTTAAGAGGGAAAGGTACAAAGGTATTAAGTTGTTTTTTTTTTCAAATGTATTCAATAGAATAAGGGTAGCTAACTATATAATTTAAACATCCTCGAATCGTTAGTGGTAGACTGTCATTTTTGATGTGTCTGATATATAGTTGTTGTTTGTTGTCAAATTTTTGAGGTCCATTCACAGTAGGTAGTTGAATATTTTTTGTATTCTAACAATTCGATGGGAATGCCTAGGCAACTAGGTGAGAACAATATAGTCACCTTACTATGGATTCCAGGACACATTGGAATAGAAGGAAATGGGAGCCGGAACCATTTTGCAGAATCATTCCCAACGTAATATTGAAAGAAATAGATAAAGCCGAGAAAAAAGAGAAGATCTGACCATTGGAAAGATCTAGTATAGGTGTTACCGTTAAAGTATATAATGCAGTTATTCCATAGAATACCCAGTTATTCCATGAAATAACTGATCGTGTCTGTTAAAGTGTGTAATATGTTAGTAATTTGACACTTTAACTAGTTATTCTATGAAATAACTAGGTGCTCTATAAATTAAATAATGAGAGACAGTTTGAGTGTAAAATAAACAATTTATCCAAAATGAAGTTGAAGGAATGATAGACAATTGATAATAATAATTGAAACCTGTTGATATTTCTTCAGAAAATAGAACTTAAGGAGATACTAGCTTCTGATACTCTCCTCAGAAACTAAGTGAAAGTAAGAGGGCGCATTCGATCTCTTAGGTCTCAGTGAATACCCCACCCCAAAATACATACATACAGTTCAAATGTTTCAATAAAACTGTTCACTTCACTGGATCCCATTTCTAGTAGTTAGTAGAGTCCATCTTGATCACTCATTCATGAAATGGGTGAGACGGAATTATGACGTCATTAACGTATTTCTTAACAAATGTCGATGTAAATTTTATTTGTCACTTTTGACAGCTCAATTATCACATTTTGTAAATAATTCCTAACAAATGTCATTGATTATAATTTTGAGGTTAAGTGTAAAATAACATTCAACTAATATAAGACAAACGTGAAACAGCAGAATACGTCATCGATTATGACGTAACGGCAACGGATAGTTGAACAAACTCTAGTAAAGTTGAAATAATACCCTTCTTGGTGTGCGTCATCAATTGTTAATCTCCTTCTATCACATTACGTAGGAAGAAATAGAAAAAAGGCAGGTCTGTGATAATTCATAATCAAAATATCACAATAATGAATGTTTTACAAACGTTAACCCTAATCTTTGACTTACAAAAATTTGATTGGTTGATGTTTAGATTACGCGCCAACGCAACCTATCAATCGGGAGCTCAAAATACTATGAAGGCGTTACTTTCGTAGCGGCAATGTGTCTTACGTATTTTTCTACTGTCACACTGACAGTTCTGTACTTTGTTGCTTACGGTCAATTATTATTTATTTGAAGTGAATATTAATCTTATTGTTATATTTATCTAAATAATACAAAAATATTCTTTTTTCTTATTCTTTTGGGAATCAAACCACAATAATGTTTTTTATTTTTTATTCCGACGTTTCGGTAGCGTTCTAGCTACCGTTGTCAAGATTAACTAGTAATAAAATTGATAAAAATATTTTTGGTCCCTATCTGACACAACGAAAAAATATGACAACTAGACAATCAATAATATTTTGAAGTTTAAGACTGTCAAATTTTATTAAGGTCCATTCATAGTAGATCACACCTCTGGTGAAATGTGTAAAATGTGAAATAAAATTTTTTATTTTATGACATTTTAACGATATGATAGTCTACTAGTGCTACTACTACTACTAGTGGAATCCAGTGAAGTGCACGTTCCAGGAACAGTTTTTATTGGGATAGCGCTTTTTTTAGCTTATTTTGGAAATGTTGTTAATAAAACGCGTTTGTTGTTACTTTTTTTTTTTGTATTATCATTTTTGTTTTCAAAACATGTATAACTCAGTTGGGTGATTTTGTGTATTGAAGTGTGTATCGATTAACAACTATTCCAATGATAAATCATAAGAAAACCTGGATAAAAATTTATGAACGCAGGTAATTGATTATTGGAAATTTCTCTTTCTTACATTGGTAACCAAATTTGACTACATTCGGCTGAAATACTAGCTACACATTTATCTGCATTCAGTTGTATCAAAGCACTTTCTTTGATTTTTCGTCTTTTATTATTGGGCTCTTTCAATATTAATTTTGTCGAATCCCATTGAATTTTATGCCCCTCTTCCCAAGCATGTTTACAAATACCTGACTTAAAGAACTCCCTATCTTTGATGTATTTTTTATGTTCACTTATTCGGACTTTCAATGGTCTAGATGTTTCACCTAAATAGAATTTGTCGCATTCACAAGATATCTGATATATGCAATTTTTTGAAGATTGTTCTTCATTTTTTGGTTTCGTTTTCGTTAAGATAGATCTCAAAGTATTGTTAGATTTAAAGCTGGTTCGAACCAGCTCATACAAAAAGATCATACAAAAAAAAGTAACAACAAACGCGTTTTATTAACAACATTTCCAAAATAAGCTAAAAAAGCGCTATCCCAATAAAAACCGTTCCTGGAACGTGCACTTCACTGGATTCCATTCCTAGTAGACTATCATATCGTTAAAATGTCATAAAATAAAATATTTTATTTCACATTTTACCATCTACTATGAATGGACCTTAATAAAATTTGACAACAAAGTTTTGTAGTCTTAAACTTCAAAATATTATTGATTGTCTAGTTGTCATATTTTTTCGTTGTGTCAGATAGGGACCAAACATTTTTTTATCAATTTTATTACTAGTTAATCTTGACAACGGTAGCTGGAACGCTACCGAAACGTCGAAATAAAAAATAAAAAACATTATTGTGGTTTGATTCCCAAAAGAATAAGAAAAAAGAATAAGTAATGCAACAAGGAACTTACAGAAGATAAATACAAAAATATGCCTAGATACACGAAAAAACATCAGTATTTTGAAATATTTTCAGTTAGAAAAAGATGCTGGTAATTATTGATTTCATAGCCTTTTCGAATTTGGCTGAATACGATCCTGATGATTTTATTTATCAAATTTAAGGTTAGCTATATGTCAAAATAGCAAAAAAAATAAACGACATGTCGAAAACCCGGATATACGTTACAATCGATGACGCACACCAAGAAGGGTATTATTTCAACTATAAGACAAACGTGAAACAGCAGATTACGTCACCGATTATGACGTAACGACAAAGAATGGCTGAACAAACTCTAGTACATTTAATATTGTCAGAATTAATTTCACATTTTATCAAGAATATGATGAATGAATGTTTCAAATGTCGTAACAAATATTTTCTTCTCTTAAACTTCAATAATATTGATTGTCTAGTTGTCAAATTTATTCGTCAGTGTAATATTCTGTTATTATTTATTACATTCTCCTACGTACTTTTTGACTGATTTCCGCAACAAATTTATTTTCCAAAATCCACATGTCTCGATTCTTCCTTTTTCTACCTCTACCAACCACAAAATCATTATTTAATAAAATAATGCGTTCTTTGTTGTTGAAAACTGTTTCAGCTGCCTAGTGTATATTTGCTTAAGGTTATCGCAGCTTCTCTATACGCCCTGTAAATATTAAGATGGAACATTGTATGACAAGGTGGTTTGAACTCAAATAAATCGGTGAAAAAGCAACAGCGGCACGCGTGTCCGTCTCGTGCTCGCCTGATCTAAAATCTGGAGGACAGCTGGACCAATTCAACGCTCCTTGAACCCTCGAAAGCTACCGCTAGGCTACGTAGACGATTAAGGTCAGAGGGCAACGGGAGAAAAAGGGCAATAGTACGGCAGCAAAAAATCAGAAAAAAATTAAATATGTTGAATTAATTCTCAATAAAATGAAATGAGAAAAAACATGTTATCATAAATTTGAAAAAGGGAAAATCCCTCAAAATTTCAAGTGAACTTGAAAATAATTCAATTTTAAACGAAAATGGTACTCTTGGTAAAATTGGATACTGTGTAACGTTTTCGAAACACCAGTTATTTATTTGGAACTTATATCTAACTGCGTTATCTCTACTATGCTGTCTGATATTTGATTTTTAAATATTAGTAGTAGGTTTTTCGGTCATTCCAACAATATTTTCCTGAAATTCTGTATATTCAATTTGTAATATAGTACATTCAATAGCCTTCTTGGTGTGCGTCATCGTTTGTGACGTATATACGGGTTTTCGGTATGTCGTTTATTTTATCATCTATTTTGACATATATCTAACCTTAAATTTGATGAATAAAATCATCAGGTGGTCAAGTTTTGAAAATCAGTGAAATCGAATTCACAAGTGAAATATTTCGATTTTAAATTCTTCATCGAAATAGTATAGCTAGTTTTGAATTCTATTGAAACGAAATTATTATAAATTCATTTAAATGAATTTAATTCGAATGTCACAATCTGACAACAACGGAATAGCACTCATATTAGTTCAAACTTAAATTATTAAGGAAAAAGAAGAATAATTGAGAGATTTATCATTTCCATGAGATAAAAAATATATTAATAATAAATTGAAATAGATCTTAATAACTTATTGGGGATTTTTCAAGAGATAGGTAACATTTATTCAGGCTTAGTAAATTGATTAACACATTAACACGTTATTATTTTTTATTACAAAACCCAACACAATACTATAAATACAGCCCAATGTTAGTTTGGTAACTACCACTTTCACAGAAGCAAACACTACTTAAAATTATTATATCTTAATATGTATAAAAAATGTCTCATATTCTTGACGAAGGTACTACTTCTCTCCTACCTTAGTAGATTTGTTCATAACTGGTGTTATATGAGCTGCCAAATATGGATCTAAAATGTTTATCAAGCTAGCAGCTTCTTTATGAAGTCTGTAAACTTTTAGGAACTAGCGGTCACTTAGATTGAAGAAATCGTGCCTAAAATGATGAAGCACCGTTTTTGGCGTTAAAAAATCATCCTTCACACAAGTTTCACAACATTATTTAGCACTATTTGATGCAGCTCCTCTAAATTTGCCATGTAGATTTAATTAATATAAAACGTTCTCGCGTCACTCTCGTCTAACTAATAACTGCTTATTACTATGCTAATTACTGGTATATAGAGGTTCAAAAAGGTAGTCAAACTCAGTCAAACTAAAAGGAGGGATGTTAATACTATACAAAGTATCTGACAGAACCACAACACAAAATTCGATGATTCTAACCCCAAATAAATCAACATTTCGCAAGTTAAATAAGCATTTCGACAGCTAAACAGTATTCGAATTAAATTGGTGAAATTTATTCGAATTTTATTTCACACATGTAATAAGTTCAAAACTTGGATTGATCTGAATCAATCGAAATATGGGAAATTTCACTAATGAAATATTTCAAAACTAGACCCCCAGGATCGTATTCAGTCAAATTCGAAAAGGGTATGAAATTAATAAATACCATATTCTTTTTCTAACTGAAAATACTAGAGAACTTTCAAAATGCTGTTGTTTATCCGTGTATCTAGGCATATTTTTGTATTATTTAAATAAATATAACAATAAGATTAATACTCACTTTTCATAAATAGTAAACAACAAAGTATTAGACCTGACGAGAACTGTCAGTGTGACAGTAGAAAAAGACGTAAAATACATTGCCGCTACAAAAGTACGTCTGCATCCTATTTTGAATGTAATGTATCCAACGTAATGTATTAAAAGGTCATTAACAATCGATGATGCACTCCAAGAAGGGTATTATATGAACTCTACATTTGGCAATGAATATACACATAGATTCAAAAGTTTTGCATCACCCTAAATCTCCGAAAAAAAAATGTGTTCATTATAAATGGATCAGGGATTAATCAAATAATTAGTTTCAATAAAAAAAAACGTGTATATTTGTCAAAAATTTTTATTATCCAATAATAAACTTGCTTTAAACATAAAATGTATTCTTAGAAATTAAATAAATTAAATACAAATTGATTCTTTAAAAAAAAGGTTAAGTGAGAACCTGCATGAGAACTTTTAATAAAGAGTATTTCCACCTCTAGAATTTATGCAAGCTTGAAGTCGCCTGCCCATGCTGTTTACCAAATTATTGATATTCTGTTGAGGAATATTTCGCCATTCTTCTTGGGCCGCATGAACAAGCTCTTGTACACTCCTGGATGGATTTCTGCGTGCTGCCACTGCCCTGGCAAGCATGTCCCAAGCATGTTCTATGGGATTCATGTCAGGAGATAGGGCAGGCCAGTCCAAACGATTGATCCATTCAGTTTCAAGATACTCATTTACAGCTCTGGTCCGATGAGGTCGGGCGTTATCGTCCATAAAAACGAAGGAATTGCCAACATCTGCGCGCCATAGTCTGACGTGAGGATGTGGAATCTCTCTGAGATACCTATCACCGGTCATAGTTCCCTCCACATGAATTCATTATCTGCGATCATTTAACATGATACCAGCCCAAAACATAGCACTTCCTACTCTGAAGGGCGGCACGGGGCGAGCATGGGCAAGCTGAGCAACTCTCATTGGATCCCGCCACACACGTATTCGATGGCTATCTTGTACCAAACAAATCCTTGTCTTGTCGGAAAAAAACACCGAATTCCAAAATTCTTCAGGCAAGGCCGCGTGTTCTTGAGCCCACTGTAGTCGTCGAACTCTGTGCTCAGGTTGTAGTCTGGGCACTCTTATTGGTCAGCGACACCGCAAACCTGTCGCAAGTATTCGTCCTCGTAATGTCGAGATCGATACTTGAACTCCCAACGCATGTCTCATATCTCTTTGGAGTGCTGGTATTGCCATGGTCGGGTTTCTTCGGATAGTTAAGTGGATATAGCGGTTCTGCCGCTGATTAGTAACACGCCTTCTACCGCTTCTAGGTCTATCACGAAAAGAATTGGTCTGGAGATACCAATTCCATACAGGAGACACATCACTTTGCCAAACGCCAACTCTGTTTGCCACGAACCTTTGAGAATGACCTTCAACTAAAGCCACTATTCTTGCACGTTCAATCTCACTTATGACTTGACGATTCATGTTTGCACTTAAAATCGTAAAAATCAAATGCCTTGAATTTTAAAATGATCGCACTAAAATGTTATCTTACAAAAAAACTGTAAACATCTGTATATTGCAAAAAATATGGAACATATTGAAATGGTAAACATTGATAAACAAGCCAACAAAAAATTGTTAGCGCAAAAAAATTCCTTCGCATCCGAAGAAGGTGATGCAAAACTTTTGAATCTATGTGTATTAATCGCAATTGGAAGTATTTTTCTTATAAAACAGTGGTAGCCAAATACTCCAAAGAATAAATCAACAATAGTATGTACAAATTCATTATTTCTAAGATAAGTCGAATTGATAAATTCAATTATTCTCGAATGGATACCTACTTTTATCTATGTTTACTTTATTTTTATATAAAAAAATGCTAATAACCAATCTAAATCATTCCTCGGAGTTATACTTCTACAACGTTTTAACAATCTTCAGTGGCCGCACAATATAAATCATGCTATACTCACACAGATTTGTCTCAAATTGTATTATTCATGAAACGCTCATACTATTTTTCAACCAGAGAAACACACAAATATTATAAAGAGCGAGAAGGCAAGCAACATTAAGGATAAGGGCAACGCAATGTGACTTATGACGGTCCGTCTGAGTTTGCACCTGGCGCTAGTCTGGTTCCTATCCAACCACCCTCCAAATACGTATGTATATGTGTTCCACTTCCTCTGGTTCGCTATACATAGAAGTACCTACTTTGACAAACATCATCGAACGGGTAGTCCAATAGAATTAGAGGGAACCCAAAAAATATCATAAATATATCTGTAAAATCACGATGTTCACTTTTATTATTCAAAATTGAAATAAAAAGCAATGGACTCAAACAAGTCGCAGTGAAGTCCCACCAAAAAGATAAAATCATCCAAATGGTCCAATTTTAATTTTTTCTAGCAACCAACTAGGGGGCTTTCATTAATTGCGTGAGGCATTTTTGAGAATTATTTGGCTCCCTCTTCCCCCATTTTCAAATGTAGTAAGACTTTTTTCGAAGCACCCCCTGCCACCCCTAATATTACGTGAGATCTTTCAATTTTTGTGTTTTGTTTATTAAAAAAACAATTTGCTCAATAATGCCAAGAATAGTATTTTTGGAAATGTTTCCGTAATATTGTGTCAGATTTTATTCAATTAACGTTTTATTTTTCTTTAACTGAACCTTGACGCAATTTTACTTGGTTTTCTGATAAAATTGCCAAGACCGTCTCCTCTACCTAAAAAGATTGGTAAGATGCGGCTCGATCCCCTTCCCCCTGAATACCTCACAATTAATGGTACGCCCCCCTTCCTAAGATATTAATTTTCATTCCCAGACAAAAACATTTTTTAACCGTCACATTTCTTCACCTCTGTCCTCTATAAGTTTTGGAATAATTTGCTGTATAATACCATGTAAGAAACCATCTCCAAGTGAAGAAGTGAAAGAATTGGGGTTATACGGCCAATATTAGAAGCTGGAGTTCCAAATTATAGTAATATGAAGATCAATTAGGTTTGACCAAGTCTAAGCTGGGTATATTTCTGTTAACAAAAGTAACCAGGTACTTACATCTACTGGATAAATTCAATAAAGGGAAAATGGGCCTTATGGCGATAGGATCCTACAAAACTGTGGTGAGCATTAGTTTGGTGACCGAAAACAGATTGATGAAAAGCCAAACTAAAACTATAAAATCTTCAGAAGCTTGCCTGTCTGTGCTCAACGGATGCAATGGAAGCCATCCCCAATCCTGCCTACTCTGTATGTTAAGGCAGAAGGGTTGCATACAGGCTGGAATGCGAAGGAAATTGACACGAAGGAACCAATACCTATAGCGATTACAGAAACAAAGATGTTATCAAACTCGATTCTTGAAACTAGAAGCCACAATTGACGACAACCAACCATACCAAATCCAGGGCTAGAAGCATGCAGTCAGGAAGGAACGTTGGTGTGGTACGCCGAAACAGAAGCTGGAGACCTCAGTCCTAGAAACAGTTGCAATATTTACGCATCGTTGGGGAAGATTAAATCCGTATTCCAGACGGGAACCTACGCTATCGACTGGTTTGGGACTGCCTTAAAAAACTCTTAACACTGGCAAACCAATATTATCTTAGAATGTAAAGTATTGTCTTATTGGAGATATAGAACCCTAGGAGAGAGGATAACTCCAAGAAAAGACTCATAAGATCTCTTCACATAAACGGTACAATCAAGGGCACAAAAACGTAAAGGCCGAGGTGCAGAGGACTTGAAGCCTTTGACTGGTGCTGGTTGAGCTAATAAATCAATCAGGGTTGACCGAATTATGGGCTTCGATAATATAATATATATCATCATGAATAGGTTTATGAGGAGAGAGGAAAAATGACCAACTATAGAAATCGTTGACGGAAACAATACTAAATGAACAATCCTAACGGCGACGAGTAGAAACACTGTACAAGTGGTAAAAAAAATTATATATAAAAAGAAGAGATTCTCGTTGATCTTTATAATCTCATCGGACTAATTCTATGACAAACATTATTAAACCACCTACCACCTAAACTGTGCCACCGTTTCCGACGTAAAGATCCCAAAGAATACCTATTTCGGTTTTCGATGAGGGGATAATTATATATAGGGAATATTTATAATCAATTTACTAAATAGTCCGTTTGGTTTTCAACGAACAAAGCTTAAATTTTCGTAGTTAAAGAACAGGTGTTGATTTTTTTTCTATTGTGTGCGAAATTAGATATTTATTTAAAGTGTAAAAAACTAGTTCAGAATGAAATCATTTTTTTTTCAAGTGTAAATTGAAGTAAAAACATATTTCTTTTTTATATCATTACATTAAATGTACCTACTGGATGTTACATTAAGAGAGTATGCTTAGAGGTAGTGGAGGAACTACAATATTGCAGACCCCGAAGACCGAGCGTTTTTCTTAAAGAAACAGCTTATCAACGAATCTGTCAAAAGTAGCAATGAAGTTTTCGCATTTTTTGTAATTCTAGAAAGTATTTATACATTTTTCCCAACACCAAAAATACTAATTCCACTGTGCTATCAACAGTTTCACATAAATGTTTGCCTATACCTGGCCATTTTTCGTATACGATTTAGTCTCGAATGGTTTCGAAAACCGCACCCCAGACCTCGTACTATCGGTTCTGTAATTTGGAGGACGAAACTGCGGAGCTCATACTATGCTCATGCCCAGCCTTGGGCAGGGTAAGGTATAATATACATATTCGGTTTTAGTACCTTAGAGCCGAACGACTTCAAAAAAGTATCACCAAATACAACTATGGACTTCGTCAGGAGCACTGGCTTGTGGGGTGAATTGTGAGCCACAATAGACCTAATGAAGGTCGCAGTGGAGGTGGCGAGTAGGCCCCACTCACATATAAACTAACCTAACCTACTAAATGGAAACACATTTGCGTTGAAATTTGTTGGAAAGGTATTTATCTACTTATAATTCGATGACTTTAAGAGATTTTTGGAATTGAAATAAAACAAATTGACAGTACGAAGTTTTGCATTAGGAATTAGGTTTTATTACTCACTCCTACCTTAAAATAGACTATATTTTCAATAGATTGGTTGAGAGTTCCTTGTCTATCTTGCTCAGTAAACATTTGAGTTGGTGTTCCCTATCCTATACCTATCCAATCTTTTGTGATAAGTTGGAACAAACTAATGCTTAAGCCAAAGTAAAACTGCGCTAAGTATGTTGACACGTGTCCTAACGTCACATTGTAGCACGAATAAACACCTGGAAATGCTCAAAATAGTGGAGCCAGAAAAGTGTAGATCCTGTGGTATGGAAGAAGAAACTTCCATCCACATATTGCGAAGCTAGGAGACTACAGGATACTTATCTAAACTAAAGCTTGAAGATATCCAAAAATTACTTTTGGAAATAGGACTAATGGAGCTACTGGTCTCTGAAAAGTAGAAGTATGGGTGCACAATAGATCTTTCAGGTCTTAGTTTCACCTCAAGATACATACATCGATACATAGAGATGGTGTAGTGCGTAGTGTGAGTTCTGTTCGGCATTGTAGAATACTGTTATAGCACCGGATCCCAGACTACGAATGAATTCGTATTGCATGAGTGATACTCAGATTGTTATAATACCGTCATTTTCAATTTATTTACTGTACTAAGCAATAAGCAGCGCGATGTTATTTATCAAAAACAGGTAATCTGATTTTCAATTGTAATAATGTGATGTATTTTAAAAGAAACCACAAAATATTATTAACCGTATTAACGGTATCGACGTTGTATATCATAAATTATAATAATTATCCATGGACGGCGAATACACAAGACTTTTATGGAAAATTTCATGCTCTACAGAGTAAGAGAATATTTCAGGTTCCTATTAAAATGCTATTTTCAAACCGCAAAATTTAATAAATGCAGGTAATTTATATATTGTTAAGAAAACGTTTCGAAATAATATTCAATTACATACGTATATAAATAAGAGATGTTATAAGGCATTAACTTATTTTTAATATAGACTCGAAAACCACTTGATTGGTTTCCAAAAAGTTTTCATCCATAGAAAGCTATCTTATCATCAAGTATAGTTCATTTCACGATCTAAGAAATTGACCTGACCTGAGATGGAATAATGACATGCAATAAAGCCATAAAAGTATTAGCTGTGACAGGATCGTATTTATTTTGTTGGCGAATGATAAAATGTTACCTGGAAACTTTATAAGACTTTTGGGTCTGTATCTGTATCTGTAGAGTGGGGAGGGTGAGTGTACGCTCACAGCACTTAGGCCATATGTGACCCATTGTTCATCCTCCCGAGGAGTTGTCCTCATAGGTCATCGTCCATCCTGTCCTTCTCAGGAAGGTGGACCGGTCACTAGGAGACATCTCCTTTATATCGGCAGGTGTAGGCCAAGACTCACCGAACACACACTCTCTTATTGACGATAACTCCGGACACTCGCATAAGACATGCCTGACAGTTTCATCTTCCTGTTCACACATCCTGCATAGAGGTGTGTCCACTAGCCCCATATTATGGAGGTGTTTCCTTAGTTGACAATGGCCAGTCAGAAATCCTACTGTTAAACGTAGGTTTTCCCTGGTCATCGCCAAATATTTCTTCGGCGCCAGCTTCCCAGGGTCGCCCAGGGTGATCCTGGCAAGACTGCATCCTTTGATTCCATCCTATCTCTTAAGGGATTGAGCATGGGTGTAACGTTTGGCTAGTTACGCAATTGTCGAAGTCGTTAGGCCGTAGGTGTCACTGGGTCCTAGAATTTTTAGTCCAGCTGCTTCCCTGGCTAAAGAATCGGCAATGCGATTTCCTTCACTCCTGTCGTGCCCTTCAACCCACCTCAGGATAATATCGTTATCTGCCGAGGGTCAGCTGAATTTTGGTGGCACTCTAGTACTAGCCTCGATATAACACGTTGTCTGCTCAAGGCTAATAGTGCTTGTCTACTATCAGTTCAGATTGTTATATTTTTGCCAGAAATTCCTCCTCTAGTTAGTTCTTTTGTGGCAATTGGTATTGTTTCCCATTCCCCACTTAATCTTTAGGCTTAGTGCTCTCGAGTAAACTCTATATCCTGAGCCTTCTTTCATTTTTGAACCATCTGTATATATGCGTATTGCATTTGCAGCATCTGGCTCTGTGTACTGTTTTATTTGTATTTTGTAGGGTTTATTAAACAAAAACCTGGGTTAATTGCATCATTGGCTACCTGCAGCAGAGGTAGCGCAGTAAGCGCTTCCTGTCATAGGCTTAACCTCAATTGGCCCACTCCTACTTCGGTGTTCACACCAGCCGTGCGCAATCGTACCATGGCCATTGACGTAACCTCCTTGACGTACAGGTCCAGAGGGGTCAGACCAGTCATTAGTTCCATTGCTGCGGTTGGTGTTGTTCTCATGGCTGTATTTGATATAATTTTTGGATGGCCGTTGCTTGTAGAACCTTCGGTCTCCATGCAATTGCTCCATACGTTAACATGGGTCTTATTATTGCAGTGTAGATCCAGGTGACCACACGGGGTGACAGACCCCATATGCGTCGCACTGTCCTCCGACACTGCTCATAAGCCACATATGCTCTTTTTGTTCTGCTGTGTAGATGAGAGTTCCATGTTAGTTTCCTGTCGAGGGTAATACCAAGGTATTTCACCTCTTCCGAAAAGTTTAGTTTGCTTTTGAAGATTTCGGTAGGTTTTAACCCGATAAACTTCTTTTCCTGGTGAAAAGGACCATCTCAGTCTTTCTGGGATTGATCGACAGTGAGTGGTAAGGAACACTATGTTCCATGTTCAACAGTTCAACAGTTCAAGTTTCATCGAATTCTTCTAATTACTTTGCGACAACAAGCTAACCACTTGCAATCACAATGTAGGTAGGTACATATAAAATAATAATTTTTTATTCAAAAACACCCCCGTTTTGAACGTCTATGAAGATGAGTGTACCATATCGGGGGAGGTTGTTACTGTTTCTGGTGCTTAGGACCGCAGCGCGGTGCCTTAGCCGCTCCGCGTCTCCGACTTAATCATATTTGAGCAGGTGTATTTGCGAGCAGTGATCCACGCGACCGCCCGCCAGCTGTCATCATCCTCTATATTCCGAAACCGTATCACATCTTCTTAATGTTCTCTTTGACTCCATTTTGGTTTCGCTATTAACATTTATTTATTGCGTACACCGATTGTTACGATTTTTATCGTTCGACCGCAAAGTCTCAGACGGTCGATATTGTTTTAAGGGCATTAATCTTTTTGATTCGATTCCATTTACTGGGTGAGTTTACTAGAAGCGTGAATGCGTAACGTGAGAGGGTGAAATCGGGTGTTTTTTATAGGTACAGAAATTAGCACTTATCGAAATCGGCTCCATTAAAATTTAAATCACGAAAAACACAAACATGACAATCTGAAGAAAATACGAGCTACAGTTGGCACACCCTATTAAATATCATTAATTGGGATGTAACTAGCGAAAATCATTGAAAATTATTCACTTTTATTTTGAAAGTAGCATTACAATACAGCGTTGCTGAAAAAGCTCGCACCAAGGGATTATCTTTGAAACGGATAAAGGGATAGTTATGAAATTCTAGGACGATAAATGAGACTCTATTCTGCATATTTTAGAGCAAATGTCAAATGTTTGTGACGTCAGCGTTTAGCGTACGGCCGCCATTTTGAATTTTTTTAAATGACAACCTAGGTCGTGTAACCCATCACAAAAAAGCTTATTTTTTTCGAAGTAACTCATCTTTTCAACGATTTAAATCCTGAATGTCCTCCTATAAGTAGATCTACAGTGACGAGGTTAGTTAATAAATTTAATGAAACTGGTAGTGTAAAAGATATTCCTAGGTCTGGTAGACACCGAAAAGTGCAACTAATGAAGGTAAAACTACAGTATTTCTAGACAGTCTATACAAACTTTTCTGCATAAAAATAACTTTCATCCTTATAAAGTTCAAAATCATCATCAATTGGGCGAGAATGATTTTGATAGGCGATTACAATTTTGTGAAATAGTTACAGAGAAAATAAGGATGCTAAACAATTTCTTAGATTTTTTGGTATTCAGTGATGAAGCCACATTTTGCTTGAACGGTTCTGTTAACAGACATAATTGTCGATACTAGTCATATTGTAATCCACACTGGATGGAGGAGGTTCATACATACATAAAGGATCGCATACGTCTCTAATGCAGGGAATTACTCCATAAATGATCAACGATTCTATTCGTAGCTTCGAAGAAAGATTGTATCATTGTCAACAAACAAATGGCCAGCATTCTGAGCACTTATTGTAATGAAGTATTTGCAACTTAAATAATTGTTTAGTTTATAAATATCTGTAACACACAGTTTTGATTAAATTTATAATTTTAATATTTTTGTTAAATTTCTATTATAATATCAGTCAAGTTATACATTGGGTTTATTTTTGGAAAACAAAAAAAATAAGCTTTTTTGTGATGGGTCACACGACCCAGGTTGTCATTTTGAAATTTCAAGATGGCGGCCGTACGCTAAGCGCTGACGTCAAATACATTCGACATTTGCTCTAAAATATGCAGAATAGAGTCCCATTCATCGTCCTAGAATTTCATAACTTTCCCTTTTTCCGTTTCTAAGATAATCTCTTGGTGCGAAACTTTTCATCAACGCTGTATATTACCTATAAATAGAAATTACTTACAACAATTAGGAATAATTATTAGAACCAAAACGAAATGGTTGATTTATTGGTACTCTTAAATATCTCATTCTGGATTCCACGACACACTGGAATAGAAGGGAATACAATAGCAGATGAACTAGCAAAGAGGGGCACTGAAAA